>CACRXK020014346.1:0-13175 GCA_902702795.2 Paramuricea clavata
CAAAGACAATTTACTCAATAAAAGAAGCGAAATTTTCGGCAAAATGTCGTCACAAAAACCGGTTTCGAGTAAACAAGGTCGTTAACAAAACCTAATGACCCAAGCATGCATTGTTTCACCTAAGCATTGTTTCGCCTACACGCATTCCGCACATTCTTTCGATAGCATAAAAGCAACCTACAATTTCAAAATTATTCACCACCTGATGATTCCTATATGGATGAAACAGACTGTTGTGGTTTTTTGAGGTAAAACGAAAAACTATATTGCGCTCTATCTATATGGTATTGAGCACTGTTTGTGTTTCGTAAACCAAAATCTTAAGCCATATATATATATATATATATATATATATATATATATATATATATATATATATATATATATATATATATATATATATATATATTATACACTATATATATATTATACACTATATATATATATATACTATATATATATATATATATATATATATATATATATATATATATATAAATGTTGTGGTTTCCCACGTTGACGATTCCACTCGTGTTACGTTATGTAGCGGTTTATGAGTTGTTTTCAGACGAGTGTATACCAAACCGGGCAAGCAGAAAATTCTACTTGACCGCGGCTGGGATTCGAACCCGCGACCTTCGCATTTCTAGAACGATGCTCTACCTTCTGAGCTACAAGGTCAACACATCGTTCTCAGCTTGACCTTGTAGCTCAGAAGGTAGAGCATCGTTCTAGAAATGCGAAGGTCGCGGGTTCGAATCCCAGCCGCGGTCAAGTAGAATTTTCTGCTTGCCCGGTTTGGTATACACTCGTCTGAAAACAACTCATAAACCACTACATATATATATATATATATATATATATATATATATATATATATATATATATATATATATATATATATATATATATATATATATATATATATATATATATATATATATATATATATATATATAGTTTTCGTTTTACCTCAAAAAACCACAACAGTCTGTTTCATCCGTATAGGAATCATGAGTGTATTGTTTGCGTTGTTTTAGAACGATGATTCCTATACGGATGAAACAGACTGTTGTGGTTTTTTGAGGTAAAACGAAAACTATATTACGCTCTATCTATATGGTATTGAGCACTGTTTGTGTTTCGTAAACCAAAATCTTAAGCTATATATATATATATATATATATATATATATATATATATATATATATATATAGTTAAGAGAGAGTTCTTAGTTTAGTTAAAAACATTTAATTGCTACTCTGAGTTTCATGCTTCTACTGAAGCAGTCGTCAGGAGAATGCCGATCGAAAATTACATGGCAAATTCATTGATAAATAAATTACAATAAATATAAAATGCAAAAAAGTCATAAAATCTAAGTACTATATGGGTTCATTGTCTCTACACTATATGTTCATTGTTGTATTGTTTCACGGATGGATCAAAGTATTGTTTATATGTTAAGTGTTAAAAGCTATGGTTCATCGTTCTAACTAAGTAATTGCATTGTCCAATAAAAATTTCTTTGAATGTCTACATTCCGACATAAGTTCACTTCTTTTGTTGAGCGTTGCAGTCTTACGTTGACGTATTATGTAATATTTCTCCCACAGGCACATTGTCAAGTTGCATTTTTTGCTAACGTTGGTGTATGATCTAGCTTGTCTACCTTGCTTCCACTTCATTTGGTATTTGATTTTCTGGTCTTTCATGTTCCATATGTGTTTACTTAACTTCTATACCTTTCATGATTGAACGAGCATTGGTGGTTGTATACCTTAACTTGAATTCAGTATCGCAAAATCCGACGTACGTTTCTTGCGAATCATCCGTAGTTACTTCAGCTTGGTATATGATGCTGTCAGCCTGACAATTTTTGTCCATTGGGCAAGGGCTTTTTTGACAATTGCAATTTTTCGTTGTATCGGCGGTGGCCTTTGGTTTGGATAATTGGGATTTGTTGTGGCCCGAGATCATAGTCCCCGAGCCTGCGGCGCGAAGCGCCGTGCGAGGATACTAATTCCCCCGGCTATTTACACCCGGGGAAACGAAAGCATTAGCGAAGTCTAAAGTTCATCAATGAGCGCTGGCGTCGGTCACCAACGATGGGTGGTCATCCTCACTGATCTCAAAAATATGGCGGACTGTCATGAATAACGGACACTGAATAGTCCAATTTAAAGTTTGCATTATAACGACTGCATGACGACAGCGAAATATCAAACATTTCTTGATTTGATGAGTTGATGATTGATAAATTTCTTGCAAATATTTTTCATTTTTGCTCGTATTTCTGCAAAATGTTGTAAATTTCAAGAAAGAAAGGGCGAAAGAATCAGCTGAAAGAAGGGAGCCGCGTTAACGAAGGTAAGTTTGTTTTAAATATTGATTTTATAATGGCTTTAAAACCCGACGGCCTTTGCGTATATGAAACAACTAAACAAGACAGCATATAATTTCAGTGTATGTTTAATATTGATTCCCTTTTTTATTATATTGAATTTTGTAAATAAAATATAAAGCAAAGTTATTTGCAAGCGAGAATTTGAAATCATTTTATTGCAAACTCAAAGTTTATCGATAAAGCCATTTAATAGTTAAAGGCAGTTTAGTTTTATAAAGAACACTTTAAAACGTTTTGTGAATTGTTTGTGGTTGAATTTTACCTTAAATTGAAGCTTGTATTACGTATAATTACATACCCAACATATATATGTTGGGAAATTGATAATTTTGTAATTAAAAGTGATATTTTTAGGCGATTTTCATTTGTAAGAATATTCTTAAAAATTATCGTGTTACCATGACAACTACTTTAGATACTTCATGTTCGGAAAATACAACGGTTTTGTCAGCAAGGCGGGGGTTTCTGCATGCATGTATTTTCTAGTTTTAATGTTATTCATGCAGCTGTAGCTTAGTTTGAGGTTGTGACGATTAAATATTTTGCTGAGTGGGTTTGATTTTGGAAAGTGGCGGTCGATTAATTCGAGGAAACATTTTCCTACATTGGTTTCAACGTTCCTACTATAGGGTGGGTTAAACCATGTGATGTTACTAGGTCGGTTTTTGTTTGTTTGCGGTGCATCGTTATATCTTAAGTTGTAGTTGTAGCCACGTTTGTTCCATGCATCTTGGTATAGGGGTTTGGCTTTGTTGAAGCAATCTTCGTCTGACGATATTCCTGAGAGGCGTTTGTTGATGGCTTCTTTTTTTGGATGTCACGCTCGATCTAAAAGTGGGAAACACTGGCCGTACTCCAAACCAGGAAACGTTCCCTCGTACGCGCATGTAAAATCTAACCATCCTCCAATAACTTTGAGAAACATTCCTGAAGCCATCAACAAACGTCTCTAAGAAATATCGTCAGACGTCAACAAAGCCAAACCCCTATACCAAGATGTATTGAACAAAATTGGCTACAACTACAACTTAAGATATATAACGATGCACCGCAAACAAACAAAAACCGACCTAAGGCCTGCTCTGGGACCTTAACTCGCCGCGAGATAAGGCGAGGCTATGCGAGTTAAGGCGAGATAGGGCGAGTTAAGGAAAAATCTGGCTATTGACCCTTGCGAATTAAGGCGAGATAAGACGAGTTAAGGAAAAATCTGGATATTGTATACACACTATGTATTTTGCTTTGTTTGTGCATTATGCAAAGCAAGTATGCAGTACTTGAAGTAGCAGGCCTAGAAAAGTGTTTTATTCTATATTCTACAATACATACATGATATGCACAATAACTCGGGACCTGGAAACAAGTTGCATCAAATCGAGGCTGGTAGCCAGATGCCAACTTGTATAATTTGAGGTATTATGCATAGTGTGTATAGAACTGCATTGTTTCCTAAATCTTCACAGTATCAGTTGCTAACTTGCTATGACTAGCTTCCCCACATATTTTGTATTTTTTAGCTGTTTTCATGAATCATGACATTATCAATTAGGTTCAAATTTGTTTGCAAGCAGCAGTCCTTGTATTCAATTTTTAATTTAATTTAATATAAACATTGATATGAAACAAAGAGAAACTAAAAAGCTTGCTAGGAAATTATAGATTATTTACTATTAAATGTAGCACTTTAATAACTATTTTAATTAACGAAATTTCGAACCACAATGGCATATTAAATGATAACCAACGGTCATAATACTAAAATTAATGCCCAACTTACTTGCTTTGGAAACGTAAATGAATGTAAATGACAATGATTCCTCTGTATAAAACTGTATTATTGTTTAATATATTCCTATTTCCTATCAAGCTTTTTATATATTCAGAATTCACTGCCTCTCATTAACACTAACACTAAGTATTGCAAGCAGATTGTAATTTTTCCGCTGAAGGGAGCAATATTTTCAATGACTGTTCCCAGACAGCATCCCGCCCCCCTGGTAAACGGAATCTTCCTTCCCATCATCGCGGTCATTCCTCTGTGGTCGATCGGGGTAGGGGGAGTCTACGCAGTCTATAAGTCAGAATCATTCGATTCCGCAAACGCAATATGGCGGGATATGCATCGACATTTTAAAGCTTTTTATCATGTTTATATTATGATATTAAAATGAGATTCAAAAAGCCTTGTCATGCACTACAGATTGTTTCTACAAAATTTAATGTTGGTCACAGACAGGTAAGCACGGTATGTTTACTACAATATTCAAGTTTAACTTTGCTTTTACTGTAAATCTATATTTTCACGAATTTTGTGAATGTGATTGTGTATTAAAATATTTGTCCTAAAATTCTGCGCGTATCGTTGGTTCAGTAGCTCTGTTACCGGTTGTATATAAAAACAGTTCAACGAATAACTTTGCAGTTTGAGCTGTTGATATCACAGAGACCTTTATACTATAAGTATAACAGTATTTTAGTAAAATATGATAGTCATGTGATAGCTGCATAAAAGCTAAGCAAGTAATTTTGATGTTTTTATATCATTGTATAGTTGAAATAAAATAGTTAGTGATCTGTATATTAGTATATATGGGAATATTAATTTTCAACCATACTTGGCAGTTTGGGTTCTGTTAATATTATGTTCAATTATTTTCACTGTGATTTATTAAATACTGGGTATTACTGTATACAGTATGCCTGCTAAGGCCTGCTTACTGTATTAAAGTAGAGTAGTACAGTTGGTGGAATTATTTGATCAATACAGCTTTATGCCATTACAGAGAATGTAGTAGGCCCCTAAATTAAAAATATAATAACATTTCAGATAATCAGGCTTACATACTTGTATGTTGATGTCAGTGCAATGCCAAACTCATATAGAATATACAAGTGAGTATTGTAAGTCTAAAGAATTTTGATTGACAGTATTTGTGTTTTACTGACGTGAAACTGTGCCGGTTTTTATTGCAAAATAGGGCGAGTTTAGGCGAGTTAAGCAAAATTCTGTCAACTTCTCATTGCGAGATAAGGCGAGATTGGGCGAGTTAAGCAAAATTCGATCAATTTCCATTGCGAGATAAGGCGAGTTAGAGCGAGTTAAGGTCCCAGAGTAGGCCTGACCTAGGAACATCACATGGTTTAACCCACCCTATAGTAGAAACGTTGAAGCCAATGTAGGAAAATGTTTCCTCGAATTAATCGACAGCCACTTTCCAAAATCAAACCCACTCAGCAAAATATTTAATCGTCACAACCTCAAACTAAGCTACAGCTGCATGAATAACACTAAAACTATGATCTCGGGCCACAACAAATCCCAATTATCCAAACCAGAGGCCACCACCGATACAACGAAAAACTGCAATTGTCAAAAAAGCCCTTGCCCAATGGACAAAAATTGTCAGGCTGACAGCATCATATGCCAAGCTGAAGTAACAACGGATGATTCGCAAGAAATGTACGTCGGACTTTGCGATACTGAATTCAAGTTAAGGTATAACAACCACCAATGCTCGTTCAATCATGAAAGGTATAGAAACGTAACATTAGAATGTTAGGGTTTGTAATCCAAGTGATTATATACATTTTAAGAACTGACCAGGAACGACTGCGTAAAATGCAGCACAAGGTCCTCTTGTAGGAAACAAACCTACGGCCCTGCGATTCCGGTGCAGCGCTCTAACCAACTGAGCTACAGAGGCCAGCTGTTGAGGTGTAACTGTAAGTTCATGTATATATATATAGGTAATTGGGTGTGCGGGTTGTGATAAGGTGGACTTGAATGATGTGGTTTCTTTGCACTTCACTTGGTGGAATTAATTTTTGAATGTTAGGGTTTGTAATCCAAGTGACTATATACATTTTAAGACCTGAACAGGAACGACTGCGAAAAATGCAGCACAAGGTCCTCTGGTAGGAAACGAACCTACGGCCCTGCGATTCCGGTGCAGCGCTCTAACCAACTGAGCTACAGAGGCCTGCTGTTGAGCTGTAACCGTAAGTTCATGTATATATAGGTAATCGGGTGTGCGGGTTGTAATAAGGTGGACTTGAATGATGTGGTTTCTTTGCACTTCACTTGGTGGAATTAATATTAGAATGTTAGGGTTTGTAATCCAAGTGATTATATACATTTTAAGACCTGACCAGGAACGACTGCGAAAAATGCAGCACAAAGTCTTCTGGTAGGAAGAGGACCTTGTGCTGCATTTTTGCAGAGGACCTTGTGCTGCATTTTTCGCAGTCGTTCCTGGTCAGGTCTTAAAATGTATATAATCACTTGGATTACCGACCCTAACATTCTAATATTAATTCCACCAAGTGAAGTGCAAAAAAACCACATCATTCAAGTCCATAGAAACGTAACGCAGTTAAGTAAACACATATGGAACCTGAAAGACCAGAAGATCAAATACCAAATCAAGTGGAAGCAAGTAAGACAAGCTAGATCATACACCAACGTTAGCAAAAAATGCAACTTGTGCCTGTGGGAGAAATATTACATAATACGTCAACGTAAGAGTGCAACGCTCAACAAAAGAAGTAAACTTATGTCGGAATGTAGACATTCAAAGAAATTTTTATTGGACAATGCAATTACTGAGTTAGAACGATGAACAAACATCGACCGAAATGTTTGTAATACCGATGTATAGATAACTTTAGCTTTAAACATATCTGCATAGTTACTCTGCAGCGTAATAGAAATAGTCTGTTTCACTTAGAAATAATCTGTTAACACAAGTAGAGGGTAAATAACTACATTTACCCTTTATTGAATAGCTTTGTGCGAAGTCCTAGACGTTATATTATCTGTCTAACCAGCGACTTCAATTAACGGATTATAAACATATCAAAGAAATCTTTATTACCAAGCAATAAATATGCTTTGTCAAAACTTACCGTCAACATCAATGAATAGCCCGGCAGTTCCTAATAGGAATGTGATAAATAATTTCATTCTCGTGAAAAGTACAGTTCACGATATACCAAATCTCTTTTGAGAACACTTAGTTTGTACAGATTGACTAGACCGAGAATTTCCAATTATAGTCTTCCTTTACCCTTTTTGTTGCCCCTATATGTAGCAAGCTATTTTGCAATACAATCAGAATGAGTGGGAATAAAGAATTTTTATCCGACCACTCATTGTCGTTTTAATTATTCAGGAGCACAACACAAAGAAAAATTATAAGTGTGTTGTGGTTTTATATGTGATAAAAAATCATGTTAATTTACATAAACTTTAACTTTGATTTTCTCGATCTAGACAAAGTTTATTTTAAAAATTACTTCGCCAATGAATTCGTATAAGTTGAGTCGTTTTTTAAGCCATTTAAAGCACTTGTAATGGTGTTTAACCACATATAAAACACTCCGCTACGCGTCGTGTTTTGTATGTGATAAAACACTCCTACGCGTGCTTTAAGGTGGCTCTCTACAGTTCTCTAAAATTCTAGGTATTTGAGTATCGTTCGCTTTGAACCGAATTTATATTAGATACACTTAAGACAAGGCAATATGATCATTTCCAGGAAAGTTCAGAAGCTGTGTGCTGTCCATTTATGAACAAATTAAAACAGCGTTTGTGTTGCCATGGCAACCATGACGTTTAATCTTTTCCACTTTTATTGTCTAATTTCTCAATAAATTGACAATATCTATATTTTCCTTCGGTTAATTTTTCTGAATTTTTTTTTTAAGATTGATGGTCCATAAAGGAAAAACATATCAAAATTTGAAGGGAATTACAAATAAGTTTTCAAGATATTCGTGAATGACGTACGGTTACACTAAAAGTTATTTGTAGAATTTCTTAAAATTTGATATGTTGTACCACTCGTCTTGTATAACAAAAATACAAAGTTTAAAAAAATTTCACCGAAGAAAACACGAGAAAATCATCGCTAAAATCGGCGTGGACAGCATGAAAAAAAATCGACTCTACATGGGCACGATGTAAATGCGTGTAAATTGTAGCGTGTGATTTATAGTGATTTCAACTTTTTGGCTTACAATACATAAGAAAACAGATATTTCTGACTTGTTTGATATGAAAATAAAATATTAATCTTGAAAATACTAATAAAAAACACTATTGTAGGCATTGTATTATATCCAGTGTTAGTTTACATTTGTTTTTGTTGTTAAAATCGGTGTGAAAACTTTTCAAAACATCGAACTACAAGTTTAACTTTTCATATAAAACAACTCATAACTGTTTTATTTGATTTAGCAGATAAAACGATACCTGCGTAGTGAACTGTTGCCGAAACTTATATAAGTTTCGGCAACAGTTCACTACTGTTCAAGAGTTAATAGAAGACAGTATCATTTCAGTTTGACAGCTCGCAAAACAACAAGTTGAAAATTTTGAGCAATATGAAAGACAATACTGAAAGTAAATACGTAAAAACACACTAAAAGATAGGTTAAACTAGTTAATAACATACGTACTGTTCGAATTCAGAAAAAAAATAAGGATTATAATGAAAAACTGGGGCTTTCTTGGTAGATAAAAAACACCAAAAAACTTCCCACGGCTTGTTTCAATATTTTTGCCGAACAGTAAACACGACGATTCCACGCGTAGGTCGCGAGGATGAAGTCTGATCTATATACTCGTATTTAAACCAGTGAACTGTAAATAACCTGGAACGATAACTCCGCCGCCATCTTTGAAGCCACTCATGAGTGATGATTTTGCAGGTTGCCCAGTCCTTTTTTACAAAATGGCGTCGAAAAATATTTTTTGAAAATCGATAAATTTTGCCATTTTCTTTTTGTTGAGCACTTGCCAACTCCTCCAAATATGAAACTAGGGCAAAATAACTTTAAATAAATGTGTTTAAAATAAAAAATGGTTACCAAACAACAAAAATATCACACGTATAAGACGAACAACACGAAAATACCGCGCGAAAATTTTTAGTTTTTCTGTGTTAGTAGACTTTCCAGAAAGAGTTCAGGAACATTTTGGCAACAGTTATTTGAGAAAAGCTTAGATGCTGTTAAAAATTCATTTCCGAGCATACAGAAACGTATTTTTTTAAAGTTAAAATCCGATTAAACATGTAAAAAATCTTCGGGGAAAAATGAGTGTTTTTCATATCGCCCCAATCCACATCTGGCTGGCAGAGCGCAAGTAATTTGTTATTTTTTAACATTTTTGTAAACAAAGTTGAAAAAAAAGTTTGAAAACTGCAAAATTAATTTGTTATTGACTGTAATAATAATGCCATTTACGTGTGTAGTCTGTGGCTACACAAGTGAATGCTCAAAGGAGAATGAAAACAAAACATATACTGCATTTCACAGGTAAGAAATTACAAAACAATTGAAACTTTTAAATATTTATTAATATTTAATTTATTTACATGACAATAGTAAACACTATTATGACAATGGGTACAAATTCATAATGACAAAATGAAAAAGCTAATTTTCATTAATACAGGTTTCCCTTAAAAGATGAAAGACATCTTGAGAAGTGGGAAAATATAGTTAAGAGAGCAAGAAATGATGGACAACAATGGAGGGCAACACGCCACAGCTACATTTGCAGTAATCATTTTGAAGCATGTGACTACACTATACCCCCATCCTCAACAGGGCCATGCAGGCTAAAAAAATATGCTGTACCATCATTATTCAAATTGGAAGTCAAACCGCAAAGCATACCAAAAGAGGCTAGAAGCCGACTGGAAATGCCTGAAGGAAGTTCCACCCATCAAGGCCATAAACGTCCAATTTCATGTGAACATCTATTGTCAACAATATATCATGATCACTGCTATGGAAAACGGCAAAAACTAATACAGCAGACACCACTTCAGGAAATCCATGGTAATTCATGCCAAGATGAAGAAATTTCTAAAAAACAATTAAAACATAAAATTAAAAACTTACAGCAGCAATTGCGAAGGTGTAAGAAGAAGATAGGGAACATGGCAGAACTTATTGACAAACTGCAAGAAGAGCTCATCATAAAATCAGATGTGGCAGATAAGTTACATGCGTCATTCGACAAAATTCAATTGTCCATTTTCCAAAATGTCCAAAAAAATTCACAGAGTTTGCCATGTGGCCGCCGCTATACTGATGATATCAAAGAATTTGCATTAACCTTATACTTTTATTCTCCAAAAGCATATCAATATGTACGTTCAATTTTGCCCTTACCCAATCCTTCTTTGATTCGGAAGTGGGCAAGCTCAGTAGATTGTGAACCTGGGTTCCTGAAAGAGGCATTCAAGGCACTGTCAGATGAAGTCAAACAATGTCCAGACAAAAAAGACTGTTACCTCATTATGGATGCCATGTCAATTCGAAAGGAGACGGTGTGGGACAAGGAGAATGATAGATATGATGGATTCATAAACTATGGCACAGTAAACCCTGAAGATCCAGAGACATTAGCATCTGAAGCACTAGTCTTTCTTTTGGTTGGAGCCAGAACACACTGGAAATGTCCCATTGGTTACTTTCTCGGCAATAAAATTTCTGCGAGGATCCAGGCACAGCTTTTGATAACAGCACTTGAAATGGCCGCAGAATCTGGACTACGGGTATGGTCTATCACTGCAGATGGAACATCAGTAAATCTCAGCACCTTCAGTCTCCTTGGCTGTAAATTTGGAACAACGTACAAGGACATGGTTACAAAGTTCAAGCATCCAACAGAAGATTACCACGTATACGTCATATCGGATCCATGCCACATGTTGAAACTGGCCAGAAATGCACTAGGAACACTTCATTCATTCACCGACAATGATGGTAAGAAGGTCAGATGGAGATTCTTTAAAAATTTGTGCTTAATCCAGGAGGAACATGGGTTGAAAATGGCCAACAAGTTGTCCCCAAAACACCTGCAATTTGAGAAACATAAAATGAAGGTTAACCTGGCGGCACAAACACTAAGTTCATCGGTAGCAGATGCAATTGAATTCCTGGAAAACGTAATGGAGCTACCTGACTTTACAGACAGCCAAGGAACAGTAATATTTTGCAGAACAATTGACAGACTATTCGATATGCTAAATTCTCGCAACCCATTAGGAAAGGGTACAAACAACCCCTCAGATGGAACACACAGGATATTTGGGAATCAACATTAAGATCTACGGCTGATTACCTACTATCGTTGAAAACAGATACAGTTCCTGCTCAACTTCTTTCAACACATCCTCGAAAGACATTTATAATTGGTTTTGTAGCAGACATAAAGTCAACAATTGAAATGGCCCATGAAATGCTATCAAGCACCAACAACCCATTTAAATATGTGCTAACATACAAGTACTCACAAGATCATGTTGAACTGTTCTTTTCATGTATACGAGCACAAGGTGGCTGGAACAACAACCCCAGCACTTTACAGCTGAAATATTCCCTGCGGAAAATGCTACTGAGAAATGCCGTAACTGCATCGAAAAATGCAAACTGCACAGAATTTACAGACCTAACCACAATCACCTCGACTGTGATACCTTTTTTTCATAAGAGGAAGCACAAAACCCCCTTACTGGACAAGGATGCTGAGGAGGAAGAGGAGGAAGATGAAGAACAACCCATGGTAGAGCCATTGGGTCAGGAAGGTCACAGTGACTTCACCGCCAACATATTGGTCTACATCGCAGGATATATTGTATCAAAACTGCTAAAGCTGCTTACATGTCCTGACTGAATCACTAGCCTAACTTCCCAACCATCTACCAACCCTGATCAGGATTTCTGTGGTGTTCGGTACAACAGTGCTGCAGCTGCATCTGCCTTTACACTGTTTGTGAACAATGGTGGTCTGAAAATACCGTCAAAATCTGTGTTCCAGATCATTGAGTATGCTGAGCTTGTGTTTAAACGAAACGTATGCAAAGAAGGAAAAAGCATTAGTAACAAAAAAAATTTGAAGAAGACAATGATTATGAGCGTTTGTCACCACTTTGTTGATATACACCAAGTCCTGTTTGCAGAACATGAAGAAGACATCAACGAAAGAGTGTTCGAAGATGAACATCGGATAAAGCTTGTCAAACACTGTGCCGACCAATATCTTACATTGCGTCTTTTTACTTATGCGAAACGTTTTAATGCAAATGTGGTACAAAAGGGACAGCCAAGTGACAGGCATCGTTTAACAAAGTTAATCCTATTCAAGGCACAATAAATTGAATTTAAATTATCCAATTAAAGTCTAATAATAAGGTCCCATAAAATAAATTCCTTGATTCTCATCACTACACTTTGAAAATGTCGAAGAGGCGGGAGGTTTATATTTTATATTTATATAATTTATATATCAATGAATAAAAAAATAATTCCTAACATTTAACCCTATTTGTACCGGGGGTGCGCACAATGGGCGCACTCCTATAAATATTCATCCGTCATTCCTGAACAAATTATCTGATTTGCCTGTACTTTCATGACTTTTAATATTTTTCCTCTGCCGTCATTACTGTGAAAAAATTTTTCTGAAAATTCAAAGTTATCCGGACGTTTGGCGACTTTGTCAAAGCAGGTGTCGGGGCCAAAAATGGGTAAATGTGGGTTGGACATTATTTTTTGGCTTCAATCGCTTCCCAGGTCATAAATAACATAATATAATTAGAATAGAGAACATATAAATATGGATTATTACACATGATTTGCAAAGTAAAATATCCATAATATATTATATAAAATAGTAAAATATAGTACAACATATAATATAGCATACTATACAATACTTATAATTATATAATATAAAATACTTATTTATAAT
>CACRXK020014347.1:0-13174 GCA_902702795.2 Paramuricea clavata
GAGCGTCATCACCTGGATAGTTATCTGTAGGTGTAGATATTGTAACATTATTTTAATGCTCTCTACTGACCTGCGCAATACGTTCCATTGCCTGTGTAGCCACTGTCGCAAGTACATAGGTATGATCCTTTTGTATTCATACATGTGGCTTGAGCGTGACAGATGTTTGATTGCGAACATTCGTCGATGTCTAAAACAGAACAATGATTTCATTAAATTTCGCAACACACAAAGAATGATCAGAAATTGAAATGAAATTCCTGACGACCAAACGGAAAATGTCCCAACATCCTACTAGGCTAAGCCGTCTCTGAGAGAATGAAGGAAAAAACAATGAACTTACCCAAACACGTTCAAATCTATTAAGTAGTGAGTAAAGGGCTACATCATTAGTAAGATAGGAAATGATGTTCCCTTGTCGCAGCAGCTTTGTGCAAATCAGTTACAGGGAGTAAGAATCGAAAAAATCGTATTGTATTTCTGTAACCTTTTCTACGAAATCTAAATTTGCAAGGTATAGTAAAAAACAGCAACATACAACTGAAATTAAAGTTTTGCGAAATCAAAATCATTCTTTAGCGCGAGATTGAACTTGGCCATCCGCATAACGTCGATCGAAAACCATCACATAATGGAGGACGACTTTCCATTCCGCTATGTCCTCAAATACCCGGGTGTAAATAGCCGAGCAGAATTAGTACCCTCGCCCCTGGCTCACGCCCCGAAAGGCGGTTCGCGCCGTTGGCTAAGGCAAAATCTACCCTTGACCTACAGAAGCAGGCTTAACCAAGCCGTAAGGGGCGCGCTAGCTGTCACTCTTGGTTAGTTACTTGTATGTGTAGATATTACAACATTATTTTACGTCTCTCCACTGACCTGAACAATTCGTTCCATCGCCGGTGTAGCCAGTGTGGCAAGTACATAGGTATGATCCTTGTGTATTATTACATGTTGCTTGAGCGTGACAGATGTTTGATTGTGAACATTCGTCAACGTCTAAATAGAACGATTTCACTAAATTTTCCAACGTACAAAGCATGATCAGGGAAATGTCCCAACATCGTAGCGGACTAAGTCGTCTCTGAGAGAATGAAGGGACAAAGTATTAACTAACATGTTCAAATCTATTAAGTAGTAAGTAAGTAAAAACTTTGTTTGACTACGCTGACCCCTACAGCAAAAGCTGATTTCCAAGAAGGGCGTAGATTAAAAAAAAATCAATATTACAATTACAGTTATACCCTTACTATCACTACACCTACAATAATTTATTAAAATTCACAAATTTAAATTATCTTCACTAGTGAGTGAAGGGCTAGATCATTAGTAATATAGGAATTGATGTTGCCTTGTTGCAGCAACCTTTGTGCAAGTCTGTTACATGGAGTAAGAAAGCGAAAAAAGCGTTTTGTAGGCTGCTTTTGTAAACCTTTTGACGACATTGAAATTTGCGAGAAATTAAAGTTTTCCAAAATCAAAAACACTTTTCTAGCGCCAGCTTGGACTTGCGCGCGGATAACGTCGAAAACCGTCCATGACATAATGGAGGACGACTTTGCACTTTGCTATATGTTCTCAAATACCCGGGTATAAATAGCAGAGCGGGATTACTACCCTCCTCTCGGGCTCACGTCCGGAAAGGCCCTTTGCGCCGTTGACGCGGTAAGGACGCCCAGGTATCACTCTTGGTTAAATACTTGTATATGTGTAGATATTAATTAAAACATTATTTTATGGCTCTCCACTGACCTACGCAATTCGTTCCATTGCTTGTGTAGCCAGTGTCGCAAGTACATAGGTATGATCCTTCTGTATTAGTACATGGTGCTTCAGCGTGACAGATGTTTGCTTGTGAACATTCGTCGATGTCTAAAACAGAACAAGGATTTCATTATACAATTACTTTATGGTTTCCGTGTTTGGATGGCCTGATCCAAACACGTGGAGGCGAGTGGTTTTGTGCGCTTTTCTTAACTCGAGCAACATTCCCAAGTGTTTGGGTCAGGCCATTCAAACACGGAAACCATAAATTAATTGTTTTATAAAATAACAACTTTCCGTGTTAAAATTTCACTTTAAAAAACTTTCACTTTAATTTAAATTTTCGTGTTTTGATGGCCTGATCCAAACACAGGTTTCGACCAGTCAGAGCACGCGTTATATACACGTTATTTAATAATAAATATTCCAAGACACAAGCATGATCAGAAATTGAATAGGAAGACTTTCCTGACGGCCAAACGGAAAATGTCCCAAAATTCTAGTGGGCTAAGACGTTTGTAAGAGAATGAAGGAAAAACAATTAATGAGCTTAACACAACATATTCAAATCTTATAAATATTAACGGATGGGCTAAATCTCTTGTAATACAGGAATTGATGTTGCCTTGTGGCAGCAGCCTTTGTGCAAGTCTCTTACAGAGAGTAAGAAAGCGAAAAAAGCGTTTTCTACTTTGTAAACTTTTTCACGAAATTTAAGTTTGGAGATATACCGAAAAACAACAAGATGTATCTGAAATTAAACCTTTGCAAAATCAAAAATATTTTTTTCGCGCGAGCTTGTACTCGCGCATGCACATAACGTCTGAAGCCTTCCCTCACATAATCGAGGACGACTTTGCACTTTTGCTGTGTTCTCAAATACCCAGGTGTAAATAGCCGAGCGGAATTACTACCCTCGCCCGGGTTCACGCCCAAACAGGCGCTTTGCTCGGAGAAAATCTACCCTTGATGTACATCAGCATGCTTAACCAAGTGTAAGGGGCGCGGCAGCTGTCATTCTTGGTTAGTTACTTGTATGTGTAGATATTTACTACCGAGTTTCAGCAAGGCAGGACACTATTTTTCACATGCTATGGTTGTCCGGAGCCTAGTCGACCCAGCCTTTCGCGCGATCTATCTACTGTCGAGATCTCGATTTGTGTCTGTCTGTCTGATGTCTGTAAAGATGACATAAGTTCTTTGCATGTTTGCATGGCGATGCATGTTTATTACTGAAAAGCTTTCGATCCGTAAGCCCGGATCTTCATCGCATCTTCATCTTCTTCTACATATTATTAGCACTGATGAAGATCCGGGCTTACGGATCGAAAGCTTTGCAGTAATAAATTTAGGTGGTGTTTCCCCAAACAAAACTATTATTAAAGATGACATAATCCGGCAGGAATAATTAAGCTTCAGGAAGTTTTTTTAAAAACCAGTCAAACTTTATTTTGGAATGCGCACGCATGATTCTTCTCAAGATTTCAGTTACGAACTTTATATTTACATGAAGTATGTTGGACTTTCACGATAGAAACGATCGACAATATTTTGAATAAATCAGGTATTCTAAGGATGGCTTTATTTCTTTCTGGTGATATACTTGAAGGCATTTATATTTAGATCTGGTGTTTAGTAATAGATATAGAGGTATTGAAACAATATGAATTCATGAATTTATCGGCAGTTTTAATAGCCCAATTACCTACCCGTCAATAATATGTTAATTATACAAGGAGTCAAAAATGTACTTTTAAGCCCCGTTTATACACTACGCTCAATTTTTGGTACGGCAGGGCTAAAATTGGTACCCGTCCACTTTTTTGGTTCTTGGACTACCTAAATAGGTAGTCCAAGAACCAAAAAAGTGGTACGGTACCAAAAATTGAGCGTAGTGTAAACGGGGCTTTAGTTTATTTGTTTTTGTGGCGATTCGCCAAGTTGTTGAGTTTATAGTGTTCATTTGAGATGTTAAAAGCAATGTGCTCTCAGCACGTTTAAAAACAAACGCGAAATGTTATGTACGCACATCTTTAACTGATAATCGGACTTAATTAAAAAGATTCCAAAAGCAACCCATTGTGGATTGTTGTCTGCATATATTAATTTACAAGCAGCTATATGTAATAGCATATCAACCGACTTATGTACAAGGTATGACGGGCTGTTTATATAGCATAATATGAAATAATTCTACTGGCGTACATTCATATATTCACTACATTTCAGGGTATACTATATTTTTCGATAATGCACACAATTTCTTTCTTATTATATAGTTTTCAGTTCTGAATGAGTACAATCTTGATCATTACAATGAATGGTGTATTCTTAAGCTGACGTATTAAACAAAAATGTTAACAAATAGATTTTGACTCGACATCCGCAGATTGTTGGGTTGTTCTGCGATAGGGGAAGCCTTAAATATGCCATTAAAACGATAATTGGGACAAAAACTGACTTAGTATTTCTACATGTGATATTATACAGTATTCAAAAACTCATTAATAATTCAGGAGGAAAACACAAAGAAAAATCATAAGCGTGTCCTGGTTTCATATGTGATAAAAAATCATGTTAATTTACATAAACTTTAGCTTTGATTTTCTCGGTTTAGACAAAGTTTATTTTAAAAATTACTTCGCCAATGAACTCGTATAAGATGAGTCGTTTTTGAAGTCATTCAAAGCACTTGTAGTCGTGTTTTATCACATATAAAACACTCCGCTACGCGTCGTGTTTTATATCGGTGATAAAACACTCCTAGGCGTGCTTTAAATAGCACTTCAGTGACAAGCTAGCCATGGCAACTGGTCATGCTATGCCAATAAACCAGCGTCATTTGAATAATGCAAATCATTAAAAACTTGCATTAATAATTCAAGCACGTTAGGTGAAAAAACAGCCCGAAAATAAGTAAACACACACCAAATCATTGTGGGAGAATGGGTTCAGGGTGAAGTGAACCAATTATATACATTATACTCTCAAACTCTGGTCAACCCAAAGACTCATTAAGCCTTATGTTTTCATCCCGCAGGGGTATATATAAGACCTGCTAGGAGAGACTGAATGCCCTAGGGGTCATAATCCCCAAATAGAGCCCTGCCAGAAGGGTAGCGAGCCCCTCTAACATCAACCTGAACCAAGGGGGTCATAATCCCCTTGGACAGTCCCTACGATTCGACTGATTATATTTACATAAATGAGTCTATGGGCCTGAAGTTGACCATTGGGAACACTTCAACCCCGAACCAAAGTTTATTTGTTTCAACATAAACCAATTTAACTATTTACATAGCGATAATTTTCCATGAGAAAATTGTTCGATAGTCTTTCTTGACAAATTGTTCTTGAATAGTCCTTGCATAACATTAGTTAGTACCCATACAATGCACCAGATACCAGGAACGGGTTGGTGGGTGGAAATTTCCTTCCCGGTAACAAGACATTGCTCTTTGTTGGGATATTTGTCAAAGTGAACTCCCTTATCACATTGACCTTTGTTCTGCGTGTTCGTTGTTGACATATGATTGGTCAGATGATCTTTCATTCGGTTTACACGTGCCCAGAGAAACACTTGAACTTTGGACTATTGGATATCGCCTTTTTGTGGCTGTTGACAAGCTTATCCTGTTACTATGAGATTATAACCAGGTTTGAAGGTGACAAACGTGTTGTCTCATTAACTTGAATTTATACTGATTGTTATATATAAATTTGCTTTAATGATTCAAGCACGTTAGGTGAAAAAACAGCCGGAGAATAAGTAAACCACACGCCAAATCATTGTGGGAGAATGGGTTCAGGGTGAAGTGAACCAATTATATACATTATACTCTCAAACTCTGGTCAACCCAAAGACTCATTAAGCCTTATGTTTTCATCCCGCAGGGTATATATAAGACCTGCTAGGAGAGACTGAATGCCCTAGGGGTCATAATCCCCAAATAGAGCCTGCCAGAAGGGTAGCGAGCCCCTCTAACATCAACCTGAACCAAGAGGTCATAATCCCCTTGGACAGTCCCTACGATTCGACTGATTATATTTACATAAATAACTGAGTCGATGGGCCTGAAGTTGACCATTGGGAACACTTCAACCCCACAAATACACAGCATGTGTATTCCCCATAGACGAACTCCCACCACAGCTGTATTCGTATACAAGACAGCTGCTGCCAGATGATAGTTAGACATATATTTGGGCGTTACCATCACTCATACTATAGCTGGATAGTCAGGGAGGCCAGAAAAAACCTGGAATATACAGGAAACCTGGATGGGGCCAAGACAACCAGCAGCTTCCCCACAAAGCTTCTATCTCACAATTTTTTAATTGGAGGGTTGGTAACACGACAAACAAAGCTCACTATCCAGGCACATTTTATTTATTTTTATTTAATTTCTTTTTTTTATTTATTTCTTTTTTTAAAGTTAATTAATGTGTTCATAAATACGTTTTGCACAACATTTATTTGTTAACCACACTTATTTTATTTCACTTATGATTTATTTATTTATTTATTTATTTATTCATTTTGTCACACACATTAAAGATATACATTTACGTAGAGATAACAATAACAATAACTAGAGAATGCTGCGACAGGAGAAGAAAACGGAAACTAAATTCCAATTGATATTCGACCCCTTAACAATTAATGGATAACGAGACGTACTTGGACAATTATGCACGAACATATCACAGATTACATGGAACTTAACATATAGGATACTGTACAACGAATTATAGAACAAGATTAACTATGGTGGTATGTAGGTAAACAGTTTGGCTTTGTAATAAGATTGTAGATGGTGCTTGAAGATCTGTAGGGAATGGGCGGCTTTGATGTTCGGTGGTAGATTGTTCCAGAGAATGACAGTGCGTGGGAAATAGGATTGTCGGAAGAATTCTTGATTATTGGAGACGATTATGTTATAGTTGTTAGGGTCGAAGTTGCGTGTGGCATAGGGGTTAGTTGCAAGTGTAAGGTATTGGTTAAAGGTGACATTAATAAGGTTGTATTTGATTTTGTATAATAGTGTTAGGTCATAAAGTTCACGCCTGTGTTCAAGTGGGAGAAAGTTTAGGGATATTAGTCTGTCTCTGTAGGTAACATCACGAGAAGGGTAGTTCAGAATGAATTTCGTTGCTCTGCGTTGAACGTTCTCTATTAATGATCAGTGGAACTTTCTCGAATTATGTGACATTACTCTCAGAAAAATAGCTTATTCATTACTTTCATTCAAAATAGCAAGACCAAAATTTTGCGATCGAATATCCGATCATGCATGCATGATATTAGCAGAAAGAAATTGTAAGAATATGTATGTGGTAGTCAAAATAGATTATATGCAGTAAATAATAGTACATCAAAGAATTTTCAATTTTCAAAAGCGTAGGCATACATGGTATCGTACCAGTCTTTGCTGATATCCATCTTGCCGATTTATCGCAAATGCGCATAAACATATCTCAAATTTCGTTCACAAATGAGCTTGCTTTCTTAAGTTTTGAACAGTAAAGTATTGAAAATGTATGCAGGTCAAATTAATTTGTGAAATAGCTGCAAAAGAAGTTTTATAATTCTACTTTTGAGCGATTGAATACAGTTTAATGTAAGGCCTGATTGAAACTCAATCCAACGCCAAATCTGAGGCGTAATCTGAAGCCTTTAATCTGCGGCTAACCTCAAGGTAGTAATAAAATTGTCATTGGAATTTTTGATCGACAAATATAAATACACCAGAATGTTGTTATAAAATAGACGAATTTTAATACATTTTGATTGGTTTGAGATGCGGAATACGAAACAAACGTGTCAATGCACCGCATACTTACGCGCATTGAGACGTGGAATGATATCAATTGAACGCTTGTTGATTTCGTGTTTAGCGGCTTTAGCCTATCGATCTTGTTGTTATCCCCCCAGCGGCGGTTTCATTTAACGGTAATAACTTCGTCGGGACTTGGGCCAACGTATTCCTTTGGCCACCAGAAGAGTAAAAGCGCTTGTCCGGTAGAGTTCTATTTGAATAAACTGCGTCTCACTGAATTATCATACTGAGTTACTCTGTTACTGACCAAATTTTCTTTAATATAACCATGATATGTCAATTCCAGCGTTCATAAACTCTTTTCTGTCACATTGTCTCAGTTCATTCGATGTCCGTAATTCTTTACAGCTCCGCACCAAGTCAAATTTTCAAATTTTCTTTCTCGGTAACAAGACATTGCTCTTTGTTGGGATATCTGTCAAAGTGAACTCCCTTATCACATTGACCTTTTTTTGTTCTGTGGTTCTGCGTGTTCGTTGTTGACATATGATTGGTCAGTTAATCTTTCAATCGGTTTTACACATGCCCAGAGAAACATTTGAACTTTGGACTATTGGATATCGCCTTTTTGTGGCTGTTGACAAGCTTATCCTGTTACTATGAGGTTATAACCAGGTTTGAAGGTGACAAACGTGTTGTCTCATTAACTTGAATTTATATATTGTTATATATAAATTTGCTTATGTAGCATGAACTGTTGCTATGGCTAGCTTTAAAAGCATATTTAAAAGCATTATTTATATAAACACGCCAATGCCGAGAAAGTAGAATTAAAATATTTGGCTGACTTTCGACTTTGTGCAAGCCTGTGTTTGATATTCAAATTGCATTTTCCATACCTCCTGAACAGGCGTCTTATGGGCAGTTTACATGTTGGATGACGGAGTGATTTTGATGTATTGAAATAAGTCATTAGGCTAAAAGAAAGTTTAAATGCTGGTTACAGTTAATTTCACATAACTTTTCCCTGAATGTTGCGAACTTCGTTCCGAACTTCGTTCCGGACTTCGTTGTGAAATTCAAAAGTTCATACTGATATTCACAAGCCGGTTTGTAAACAAAGCCTCTAATTGGCTTATTTTTGTTAAGGGACCATTCAGAGGCTTTGTTTACAAACCGACTTGTGAATTCCAACATTCACGGAAAAGTTATGTGAAACCAACGGTAACAGAACTCAAATGTTGTAGAGAAGATCTTGTAGTTCAAAAAGAATATTATTGCTGCTTGAACAATCCGTTTCGCTTACAGTTAACCATAATGTCTATAATCTATTTGTAGAAAATAATGTAGTTTTTTGCTGAATCGTGACTTATTTTAATAATCCCAAATCACATCTCCTCCGGGAAAAGCGGGATCATACAAACAGCCCATTATTCGGCAAATTGTAATTGCTGCTTTGATCCTTCAGTGGTGAGGCAGCACTTTTCTTGCGATAGTAACTTCTAGTACACATTATTGTATGGCTCTCTACTGACCTGCGCAATTCGTTCCATTGCCTGTGTAGCCAGTGTCGCAAGTACATAGGTATGATCCTTCTGTATTAGTACATGTTGCTTGAGCGTGACAGATGTTTGCTTGTGAACATTCGTCGATGTCTAAAACAGAATAGTAATTTTATTAAATTTTCCAGCACATAAAGCATGATCAGACATTAAGAGGACTTTCCTGACGGTCAAATGGAAAATGTGTCAACATCCTAGTGAGCCAAGATATCTCTGAGAGAATGAAGTGAAAGGAACGAACTTACCACAATATATTCAAATCTATTAATCGCTTAATCATTAGTAATCTAGAAATTGCTGTTGACTTGTGGCAGCAACCTTTGTCCAAGTCGTTTACAAAGAGTAAGAAATCAAAAAAAGCGCCTTGTTGTTCTGTAAACTTTTTACGAAATTTAAATGTGCGAGATATACCGAATCATAGAGAGATAGATCTGAAATTAAAGCTTCCAAAAATCAAAACCATTTTTTTTTCGCGCCAGCTTGTACTCTCAAATAGCTGGGTGAAAATAGGCAAGCGGAATTAGTACCCCCGTCCCGTGCTCACGACCGGAAAGGAGCCTCGCGCCGTTGGCTCGAGGAATATCTAGCCTTGACCTACAGCAGCAGGCTTAACCAAGACGTACGGCGAGCGCCCACTGTCTCTCTTCGTTAGTTACTTGTATGTGTAGATATTAAAACATTATTTTATGGCTTTCTACTGACCTACGCAATTCGTTCCACTGCTTACGTAGCCACTGTCGCAAGTACATAGGTATGATCCTTCTGTATTACTACATGTTGCTTGAGCGTGACAGATGTTTGCTTGTGAACATTCGTCGATGTCTAAAACAGAACGATAATTTCATTAAATTTTCCAATACAGAAAGCATAATCAGAAATTAAGAGGCTTTCCAGACGGGCGAACGGAAAATGTCCCAACATCCTAGTGGGCTAAGACGTCTTTGTGTGAATGAAGGAAAAAACAATGATCTGACCAAAACATATTCAAATCTTTTGAGTAGTAAGGTAAGGGTAAATCAGTAAAATAGGAATTGATGTTGCTTTCTGGCAGAAACATTTGTGCAAGTATGTTACAAAGTGTGTTTTACTTCTGTAAACTTTGTTACGAAATTTAAGTTTGCAAGATACACTGAAAACTGCAAGATGTATCTGAAATTAAAGCTGTGCAAAATCAACAACATTCTTTAGCGCGAGACTGAACTTGCACATGCGCATAACGTCGAAAGCTGTCCATCACATAATGGAGGACGACTTTGCACTTTGCTATGTTCTCAAATACCCGGGTGTAAACATCCGAGCGGAATTACTATGCTCGTCCCAGGCTCACGTCCGTAAAAGCCCTTTGTGCCGTTGGCTCGAGGAAAACCTACCCTTGACATATAGCAGCCGGTTTAACCAAGCCGTAAGGGGCGTGGCAAATATCATTCTCGGTTAGTTACTTGTATGTGTAGATATTAAAACATTATTTTATTGCTTTCTACTGACCTACGCAATTCGTTCCATCGCCTGTGTAGCCAGTATCGCAAGTGCATAGGTATGATCCTTCTGTATTAGTACATGTTGCTTGAGCGTGACAGATGTTTGCTTGTGAACATTCGTCGATGTCTAAAATAGAACAATGATTTCATTAAATATTTCTAATAGGACTTTTCTGAAGGCCAGACGGAAAATGTGTCAACATCCTAGTGGGCCAAGACGTCTTTGAGAGAATGAAGGAAAAGCAATGAACTTACCACAGCATATTCAAATCTATTAAGTAGTGAGCGAAGGACTTCACCTTTAGTAATATAGAAATTGGTGTCGACTTGTGGCAGCAACCTTTATGCAAGTCGTTTACAGAGAGTAAGAAATCGAAAAAAGCGCTTTGTTGTTCTAGCTGTAAATTGTTTTAAGAAATTTAAATTTGCGAGATATACCGAAAAACAGGAAAATAGATCTGAAATTAAAACTTCCAAAATCAAAACCATTTCTTTTCGCGGGAGCTTGTACTCGCACATGTGCATAACGTCGAAAACCGTTCATCACATGTTATATAGTAACGTTAAGAATTCAAGCGCTTTCATTGGTCGAGACCCATGATCCATTAGAGGACAGACGCATGGAATTACGTCACAATGAAGGTAGCCAATAGCATTCCCTTATTTGCATTGATCAGATAGATAGATAGATAGATAGTGTATTTAAAAATCACCTTGCAGCTAGACAGCTGAATTGCGTGATTTACAAAAACATATACAACATTATTTAAAAGATAGAATATGGGTTAATTAGGCATATTTACAAATGGTCATTAAAACGCTTAGTACTAAAAATTACATTAACTTAAGTTACTAGACATAGGAATAAAAGTTTTTTTAAATCTTTCTGTATTAGTTTCGAATCGTTCAAACAGTCTATTGTTCCTAAGTTGGTAAACCGACTCATGTTTGGGAGGCAGTAAATTATGCAGTTTGTTTGTCGGATTGTTAGTAGTATTTGTAAAAAGTTTGTTACACATTTCTTCGCGTCTTTGGAACAAAGTTTGAAGATTGAAATATTCTAAAGTTTCGCTATATGAGTTCGCGGGTAAAATGATCTTCAGTGCTCGCTTTTGTAGCGTCTCAAGATCTTCTGACAGGAAGGATGGGATTGAGTAATGGAAAACTGGGGCACAATATTCCAAAATGGGCCTGATAATCAAACAAAAACCATTCCTTCGTAGAAAAGGACAGGATATTTTGTGTTTGTCACGACCAGGCTCTTTATGCTGAAAATCACAACGGTTCCCTTTAGCGCACCATCCTCGGCGGGATAGAAAGGGGCAAGGGATAGAGCTTTTGGGAGAGTTGACGTACTTTTTATTTTTATCTTCGTTACTGACGCGGTTAAATTTTGTTTTCGAGTTTGAATTCCCGTTCTTGAGTAAGTTAATTTCTTTATTCTGGGCGATTAAGGGGTTTGGCAGTGGCTCGTCTGTCGTAAGATCTACTTTCTGTTTAATTAGAGGATTAGGCTGGGACTCGTCTGCCATACGATCGTCTGCCGTAAGATCTACTTTCTGTTTAGTTTGAGAATTAGGCTGGGGCACGTCTGCCGTAAAGTCAATATTACTTACAGACGGACTAACATGTTGTTGGTTATCGTGAGGTAGATTGTTATCGATATTTCGAGGTGAACTCAAACTGTTTTTATTCAAATTAATAGATTGCTTGCGGTTACGCGTTGAGGGTTCTTTTGTAATATTAGATAGGTTAATCGCTCCACTGCTTTTGTTCCGATACTCTTGGGACATGAAATGCACTAATTTTTCAAGGTTCAATAAGCTTGACCTAAAGGATAGATTTTCTTCGCTAAGTCGGGAAATAATTTCGTCTTCATTATGTACAACGGCTTCCATATCTACTAGTTTTACTCTTAGTGAGATAATATCCGACTCATGCTGGTTTTCAGACATTGCGGCAAGCATTCGTGATTCTAAAATCGTCATATCTAGTTTAATACCCTCCATATCGGCGTTAAGATGAGCACAATTACAGTCAGAAAGCTCGGGTTCATTCATGCAATACTTATCTGTAGCAGCGTGTTCGGTGTCTTTATTGTTTAATTGACCAGTAACTAGTGCTAGATGAATCAGTTTTTCGTTGATACTCTCCTTTAACTTCCCATTTAGAGTTATTGAACGAGTACTCGGATGCCATCTAAGATCTAAATCTACAGATTTGTATTGCTTCACGTCTCCACCTGGGCAACCCCATTCGCCATCAGTTGTCGGTAAAAATTCTTCGAAAAATTTCTTTAATTCTTCGAACGAATCCTTCCAGATTAACTTTCCTTTATTGTTTATCGAAATGCCGTGTATTAGGCTATTTCCTTTGCGCTTATTTGAGTCCATAACGTTATCGCACATCAAATATAATTTAAGCAGTTACTTTGATTTTACAACATTCCGATTTCCTGTTGGGAAAGAGCTTCGTCATTCCAAACGCGGCAACGTTTTGTAAAACGCGTGATATTTGTAAAAATTTTCCAAAAAAGTAAACTATTTACCTGTTTACTGTAATTCAGGGTTTTTCTTTTTATATCTTATCCATT
>CACRXK020014349.1:0-13173 GCA_902702795.2 Paramuricea clavata
TGAATACACTTTAATATGTAAACATACGTTTGACACTTTAATGATGCATGCGTTCGCTTTAATTAATAGGTGTTGTAAAACTGAACGCTTCTCGAAAGAAACGCGAACTGATTGTCAAACGCGAGCAAGAGATAGCAGTTAAAGATTTACTTGAAACTCCTATTGAACAATTTAGTAAATCCGTATACAAATTCTACTAAAAATACATACAATTATATACTATCAATTTTGAATTTTTTAACAAACTACAACCAGTTCAAGTTGGTATAAAGCTACAAGTGATGATGCAGGTGGTATCATACAAATGTCGAAATGTGGAACCTTACAAATTAATCTGGTTTCTTATCTCGTGTAAACCGGCAAATATTTTAATAATATTATACTAGGGTACCTGTAAGGTTGGGATTGCTGCGGGCATTAAAAGCAAATAGAACTACAGTAAGTAGCGCAAATTAAGTTAAATTATATATCAAGCACAGTTATTCGCTCGCTCGCTTCAGGCTCGCTCGCTCCGCAGCAATTAATATTATGAACAAAAAACATTTCTCGTTTTTATAAATTACAAAAGTTAATAAGAAACTCAAAATAATTCAAGAGAAAAATACAAACGAAATCACTGCCGTGTCGGTGGTTTTATATGTGATAAAAAATTATGTTCATTTACATAAACTTTAGCTTTGATTTTTTCGGCTTAGACAACGTTTAGTTTTAAAATTAATTTGCCAAACGGAATGAACTCATCAGACGGGTCGCTTTTTTAAAACATTCGCAGTCCGTGCTTTATTAGATATAAAACACTCGAGCTGCGCTCTCGTCTTCTATAGCTAATAATAAAGCATTCCTGCTCGTGTTTTAAATGGTACTTAAAACTCTAGATACATTTTCGATTGATTTTGCAGATAGTTCGGTTTGATTTTCATCCAAAACAAACTGATTGTTCAAAAATAGCCTATTTCGAGATTACGCTATAGTTGTGAAAAACAATAAGATCAAGTCGAGGGTTCGTGTCAAATACAGAAACATAACAACTTTGCACGACGCCTCTTTCTCATGCTATTGTCTGCGCGCATTTCACCGTACGTACTTCCGAAATGATTGATGGTGAAACTTATATTATTGAAAGACATCGGTTTTCTGGAGTGATATTTTCAATCTTACTGGTAGCCGGATTTGTGTATTTTTCTCAGTTGAAAAGAAGTCTTCAAGATCCAAAATATTTCGCTCGTTTGTTCAGAGTTGAATAAAGCAAGAGAATTTCCAGTATAGTTTTATTTCAAAATTAAGAAACAAAATTTTATTAATTTTTTGTTTTATCATAACTTATAGTCATGACTACGTGATACTATAATTATATAATCTAGGACAAGCAATAATTTTTTCTAAACGAAACCACAGCCGGATGTTACAAAGAAAATTTTAGGCTCCTAAAATTTGCGATGTCATGTTAAGAAAGGCTGTGGAGAATGGACTTTGCTATAATTTCGTACATTCTCTGTATATATTCAACTAACATAAACATCACTATACAGTTATTGACATGTGATTCAGGATGAAGCAGGATGGTTTTAATGTATCGACATAAGTCAGAACGTTTTTAAAGTTGAAATCAAACGACAATATTAGGAGCTGGAATGCAATTGATCAAACCTGTAGTTTAACGAAATTGTCATGACTGTAAATTGCTAGTTGTTCAGCATCAATTACATGGCAAACTATCTTGGGAAATTGATGTCATTTCTCCAAATCATAAACCGTGGAATCAGTGGCGTGCTGGGTACTATTTTTCTGGGGGGGGGCAGTGGGCTGTCGACAAATATGCGCCCCTATAATGTTTCACTTGATCAACGAGGGCCGAAGGCACGAGCCGAGCGCCGCAGATGCGAGGTTTGTCTAGGGGGGTCCGGGGGCATGCCCCCCAGGAAAATGAATTTAGAGTCTCTGAAATGCCAATTCCTGGACTTTGAGGGAAGATTTGACAGAAATCTGATGGTCAGGAAACGGCATTATAACGTGTCGAAATTTGCAATTTGGTTTGAATTTAGTAGTAGTAGTACTTATATTATGTAATGCTAACAACTTCCAGCGATTAATCTAATCCCAATTCTATTCTCTACTGATCTAGTGATCTGAATACATTTACAACATACAGTTCTTTTATACAATAACACACGGACCCCACGCATATGCATTTTAAGGTTTCCCTGCCTGGCTGCCAAAAGGGCGCGTTTCAGCATTATTTCATTACTCACATTACTCATGATGTTTCTAGCGCAAACAACTAAATTGCGCACACAACTTTACATTATCATAACTTAAACTATCTAATTTGCGCCGCTCTTGTGATTCGTGAAGCATAATACTATGAAGGGCATATAATACCAGCAAAAAAGGGCATGATTCCCGTGATCGCTTCAAAACCTGACCAATATTCCGGTGATGAGACATTGCGTGTGATCACAGTTCATGTTTCTATATGAACGATTTCGTGTGAGCCGTGAGGTAGCAATTTAGCAAATACGGTTAGACAAAATAGTCCGTATAATTTAATATATCACCTTGTCGCCTATGCGCTTAGTCTGTTTATAAGCCTATAAATACATCTTTTCTCGGCGGAAGTAACTATATTTTTTCGAATGCGTTTTTTCCCACCCACTATCAAAACTCGGCGTGGGATCGGCGCCCCCTTTTCATTTTTGCGCCCTGCAAGAATTGCCAGCTGGGGGGGGGGGCATGGCCTCCCGGTCCCCCCTGCCAGCACGCCACTGCGTGGAATATTTCAATAAATCAAAATCATCCCATACCTCAACCCAGCAAAGCTGAACCATGTAATCGTGCCCGAAAACGTTACCTAATTATGAATTAACGTCTTATGATTGTCTCAATGTTCAATTTACACATATTTTCGTGTAGAAGGTAAAACTTCAGCAACAGCTCTGGATCTTGGTTTGTTCATGGCAGGAAGATACTCCCATGTAGAACCTCCCATTGTAAAACACTCCACTGAACTGAGACGTTTCTCATTCATACCTCCCATCACTACAATGGTATTTCCAGCAATAACTGCACAACAGTTATATCTCTTCTCCAACATGGATGGTAAGGCTGTGGTCTTGCCTGTCTTGGAGTCGTACATGAAAACATCATTCAGAACTTCGTTATCCTTATCACGACCTCCAAGCACAATTACTTCATCCCTCCAGCGAACTGTCGCCATTCTCTTCAAGGCAGACGGTAATTTTGGCATCACTTTACATTTATTTCTTTGTGGGTCAAACTCCAATACACTGTCTGTAACCTTAATACCAGGGCAAAATCCTCCTAAAATCAGCACTTTATCTTCAAATACCTCAGCACCATGATATGCTCGTGGTTGAGGCATTCGACACAACTCTTTCATAATGCAAGGTGAAGTAAGTTGCAACTCACTAATCACGTTAGACCATCCTTTGCCCAACTTATATCCACCAATGTGAATGACACTCTGCTGGTAAACAACAGTTTGATGACCCTCACATTTATAAGGCAGTTCCCCAAGAAATTTCGTCCATTTCAAAGGTAATTCATCAAAATTCAAGGTCTCTATTGTCCTACTACGTTCTCCCCCGACAACAAAGAACTGATCTTTATAGATAAATGATGAAGCTTCTTTATGGTCGTCATTCATTGGCGACACCTCAAACCAACCATTTTTCTCCCAGTAATATATTTCCACACTTTTGCCAAGGACACGTGAAGGTCCTGCATATCCACCTGCAATCAAAATATCCTCTCTTGGTGTGTTCAACATTCCCTCAGTCGGAGATGGCAGTTTGTTCAGTAGTTCAAGCATATTTAACTTCTCTAACATTTGAATCATCATGACTTTGACTTCGTCCACGTCTTTGTTCACTTTAGAAATGTTGTCCTCCATATCTTTGACTTCTTTCTTAACTTCCCCGATTTCATTCTTCGTTTGTCTACCTGATGCTTCCACTTTCTTGTTGATTTCATTCACTTTTTCGTTGATTTCCTTCACTTTTTCGTTCATTTCGTTATTCATTTCCTTCGCTGCTTCCACTTTTTCGTCCAACTTCTTTATTCCATTCACTGTGTGTTCCACTTTCCCATTCAGTTCCATTAAACTTCCTTTCAATGTTCCGACATCTTCCTGTATCTGCCCACAGTCATGACATGTCACTTTTCTATAATCACAAACTTCAGTCTCATGATGGACCTTATCTTGCTTGTTAATCTCCATACCACACTCTGCATTTGAACACAACACAGGTGCATATCCACAATTCACCACGTGAGTTTTGAGATCTTCAAGACAGGTAAACTCAGGACATCCCCGACTGGCATGATCACAATTTATCTTTAGTTTAGACAAAATGTTATTCACCACACGCGGCCGACGAAGCGTATCGACGCTCAAATGCTCATTACATTCAGGACAAGTTTGAGAGTTCACCTTTAGATGTTGAGTGATGCAGGCAAGACAAAAGATGTGATCATTATTTCTACACGTCCTTGGTTTTTTAAGAACATTGTAGCAGATAGAACAATGAAAATTTTCGTCGACATCTTTTTCAAATCGACAGTCTTCGTAGCCATATTTCTCTTCGGTCGGGCAGCAAGCCATGCTTCATAGCTCATAGAAACATTGCGCCACTTTCTAGTTAAAGATTCGATACCAATGATCTTTCTTTGCCACATTTATCTCACATCGTATTAAAAAAGCAAATAAATCAAGAGCAAGAACAGTGTTTCCACAAGGCATCATTCAAATTTCCTTGATTTTGCTTTAAAATTTCCTTGAATTTCCTTGAAATGGATGTAATTTCCTTGAAATTTCCTTGATTAACCGAAGTATATTTCGGCAACTAGAATTCATCAATACTTATATCAGGGCATTTTTTAACTATATTACTGGGGGGGCCAAAGCCCCCCCAGCCCCCATGGTGGCCCCCCCACTCAACCATTTTGACAGGGCATTTTTAACTATATAACTGGGGGGGCCAAAGCCCCCCCAGCCCCCATGGTGGCCCCCCCACTCAACCATTTTGCCCCCCCCCCCCAGTCAAAGTCCCTTTTCTCTAAAATATAAGCAAAACATGGAATTTAGAAGGGAGGTTTGATATTCTAGTAACTGAAATTTGCTTTGTGAATCTTATGTCCTGTCTTTTATGTTTAATAAATACCTTATTAGATTTTAAACATTTCCCAGGCAGTGGATTGCATTCCCCAGACCCTATAGAGTTTGAGTTGTTGGACAAGTTAGTGACCGCAGGGGGCAACAGGCCCTCAACCAAGTGTTTTATAAGGGGGGGGGGGATAATTTTGGCCCCCACCAAAAAAAAACAATTTGATTTCGAAACTAGAAGTATTTGAAATCATATATACATATAATCAAATATCTGTAATCGATAGTTTGATAACATTTCTCGTAATAATCCATCCTAACTCGCGGATATCATAGACTCACAAATCATAATGAACGAATTAATGAAAGGGCCAAACAAAAGACGTATAGAAGACTTTGAAAATGCCATTTCCGATGATTTAGAGACGCAAAATTTTCAAAATTTTTCCGCTCTGTGCCAACCATGGTGGCGCTTCGTGGGAGTCGGGAACTCTAAGTTTATCAAGCTGGCTCCCTAAGTGACGGCCAAGTTGTGGTATCTACATAAACATACTATGCAAGTACTTAACTGAAGGTTCAGTCTATCTACAGCATAATGTAATGCTGCATGTATATCCAAAAAATCTGTTTCAGAAAATGCATGGAATTGCAGTCATAGGGGTAGAAAAATACAAAAATTTTCTGGGGGAGAAAACCCCAGACCCTCTCCAGGGCCGTAGCAACCGCGGAGGGGGGGGGGGGCTGCAGCCCCCCCCCCAATAATTTGCTAATAATCATTCATTTTTCAAAATCATGCAGACCTTTATTATTTAATCCATGACAAACTGCAAAGAATGAAGATATTACCCATACTTTCCTGCAACTTATCCAATATATCGTTAATTAAATACACCTTCGTCCATTTAGTACTACTGAATTCTAAATTTCCACATACTAAAAACGCTGTTTTCTGACAATCAGAAATCTGTCAAATCTTCCCCAAAGTCCAGGAAATGGCATTTCAGAGACTCTAAATTTAAAACTTTCCTCGGGCCTTCGGCCCTCGCTTTCAGCCCCCCCCCCAAACGAAAAGAGCTTCCTACAGCCTTGCTCTGCCCCCGCCCCCCTACTATTAAATGCGATACCACACCAAACTTTTTGTTACCAACAAACCATCTATCATTGCTCCACACTCGGTATAGTATGGTCCCTTTTTGTAGATGGCCCCCCCACTGACGAATTCTTAAAAAATGCCCTGGTGACCTTATATATAAAAGTAAGACAGAAACACAACAATTTTGAAAGCTTTAAAATGTAAAATACTAGAGTTTTCTAAAATATTGTTCTCAATAGTCAACAAATTCACATGACAAATAAATTCATATAACCAACACATGGTAGCCTGCACACAGCACGCTAGTTGATTTCCGCCTAAAACTCAGGTTGTGTGCAGTGTGCAGCCTACTTAGTTGAATTCAAATTCTAGATTCTACTGACTCGTTTACAGGCTCCGAAAGAGGTTTTTTCATTTTTGCACACATACATTGCATTCATTGGTTATGAATGAAGGAAAGTAATATAATTTAAAAGTAATGAAAGGTTCCTGGAAGAATCTTCAAAACATTTCAGTTGATTAAAAAATTCCTTAAATTTCCTTAGAATTTTCAAAAATTCCTTAGATTTCCTTGATTCCTTTTTTTTCCTTGAAACGTCTTTTTTCGGTCAAAATTTCCTTGAAAAAGGAAATTTCCCTGAAAGTCGAAACACTGAGCAAGAAACAGACGAGGTCACGAGGTTTTGAGACACTTCCGCCTTCGCTTTAGTCTCCTACGCAGCCTCGGACCCGCGAACTAGGCTGCGTAGTAGCCTGCGAACAGGCTCTAAAGCTGAATTAGCTGCGTAGGAGACTACCTTCGCTTTGGTTTGATTTTGCAATAACAATACTTGAAAATATCATAGTTAATTATTAACTATGGAAATATGAATATGATACTTGGAAATTTCACAATAATATTAGGGCTGGTCATAATTTTCCAGGGAGGGGGAAGGGGGTGGGTGGGGGCGGGGTGTAATTCGAAATTTTAAAGGTGATCTACAGTCCGTATGTAAACAAGCCTTTGTTTACATTTTTGTGTCCAAAATATTGAGCTTTATTCGACAACTATTTATATTTTCAAGCTTCTAGAGTATAATAAATGATCAAGAAACAACAATTAGGCTTTTCAAGAACTCAAAACATAGTTAAACTGTTTGTATCATAAAAAGTGGGCTCATTTGTGCACATGCGCAGATCGGACTGTAGATCACCTTTAAGGAATCATATTTTGTCACCCTCAATCGTCCACAATCGTCCCCCGATTTCAATGCTGTTAGGCACTACAATATAGTTTAATTCCAACATCATATGTTAAATTTCAACTGCCAGTGACACAGTTGCGGCTCCAGTGTCACCTTAATATAGTAAGGCTTTCAACATTGAAATAAGGGGAAACCCTGGATTTATTTAAAAAGTCTCAATATATTTTGTGGACGACTGTCTTAAAAATTTACAAGACTTAGTTAAAAGCATCTGGAAGTTTTTTTGAAATCACTTTGTGTGCATGTGTAGTAGTCACTGTAGATGGTACTATTTGAGTTATATTTCACACGTAGAATAGTACAGTAACGTCAAGTCGCCCAGGGGGGGGGAGATATAAAAGGAATGGGGGAGTGATCCAAAAAGTATCAGTATATATTTGGTAGACGATTAAATTAGAAATTAAGAAAACTTAGATGACAGCAGGTCGAAGTTATTTCAAATCATGTTCTGTGCAGCACAATAGGGGGGTGGAGAATATAATTCCCAGGGGGGTGGGAGCAATTAGGTTTAAATATTTAAGGAATTTTTGTGAAGTGATATATGCGTCTTACTATTCACTATAATTTGGATAGTATTGTGAGGCCCATACAAAGATCTCTACATTGTATAATGCTACCATATCAAGTCTTTTTCTGGGCCGGGTGGGATGGGGTAGGGGCAGTCGAGTACATTCTTGGACCGGTCCGCTAACTTAGAGAATTAACCTTGCATAGTTCTTAGAGAAAGTCCTGTAACTTCACATGGATTATAAATACTTTAGTTACTCAAGTTGAAAATAAATGCTTTAGTTACAAATGTTGAATTGATGAAACTATAAGCATTTTTTAATTATCAAGGTTTTAATTTATTCAAGTTACCATAAACTAATGTATAATATGGCTTTTAAAATATAAATTACTGAAGCAACGTGTTCCCACGCATTACCAAATGCGTTGCCATACTAATTGTTTTATAATATGGCTTTTCTATTACCAACACAACACATTACCTCGCGTTACCACGCGTTACCATACGCGTTACCATGTACTAATGGTTTATTTGGCTTTTCTATTACTGAAACAATGCATTTCCACGCGTTATCTCGGATAACCATAGGCGTTAACGCCTAGTAATTCTATTCATAATGGTATTTTGTTGATAAAGCAACGCGTTACCACGCGTTACCGTCAACTTTTTATTAAAATGTATATAGTAGTTTAAAAAAGAAAATGGTAACGCGTGGTAACGCGTGCGCAACTCGTGGTAATGCGTTGTTAATCATTGCTTGCATATCGATCTTGTAGTTTTGAACCGTTAGAAATGAATTTTTATTGCGGAAGTTTTATTGTAGCAATGATAACTATTTGATATTAGTGGTAACACGTATGGTAACGCGTGGTAACGCGTTGTTAAAATTTGAATTTGGAGCGAAAACAGGTAGCCATGCATATACATTAATTGAACTAATCCGAATGGCCAATTTCCAGTTTGAGAACGCGGTTGTTCACATGTTGGCGTTGTCCTTGAATTTACATACTACTTTAAAATACAAAAATCTTGATTTGTGATGGATTGCGTGTTAATCATTCTTCATTATCGAGATATTTTTTTCGAGTCGAAGGCAAGCTTGAGAAGGAACGTTAGATGCCAGTAAGGTATGTATTTTAACTTAACTTGGACAAACTATCGCATAATATAGTACATGTATATCGGCATGTATACTATGTAGTCCAAATATGTTATGCAAATTTTATTCGTATACATTAACATAAGCGCGCTGGCAAAAAAAATATTATGGAATAAATAAACAAAACCTGTAGTCGATTCCCCCAATTTTCAGACAATCGTCCACAAAATATTTGAGACAAACCCCCTCCCCCGATTTCAATGTTGTTAGGCACTATAGTTTAATTCCAACATCATATGTTAAATTTCAACTGCCAGTGACACAGTTGCGGTTCCAGTGTCACCTTAATATGATCGTTTTGGATTTTCAACATTGAAATAAGGGGAGAGGGGATTTATTTAAAAAGTCTCAATATATTTTGTGGACGATTGCTGCTTCGCCATAACTCGGAAAAATACCCCCCTCTCTTGCTTGTGTCAGTAAAAATGCACCTACCCAGTACTAAACCCTGCATTCAATAAATTTTCTAATTGCACTTTAAATTTTCTAATTTTCCAGTTGCGCTTTAAATCAAATACTAAAATTTATATTATACCAATACATAGTCATATATAAAACTTTAGTTTTTTCAAACTTTTCATTCTAAGTTTAAAGAATCAATTTTTTTCAATGCAACTCAAACATAATGTGAGAAGGCATGTATAAAACAATTCATTGAACTAAAACAGCCGACCCTTCCCCGCATTCATAGTGGCTATTGGTCAGATTTTAATGCACTCTCATTCGCAAATCGTATTTTATGGAAATAGCAGGCACTATTAAAATAAATGGCTAAAAATTTAAGATTAGCTTTAAGATTAAATTTAATGTTATCTTTTGCCCATTTTAACCACTTTTTCAAATTTAAAAACGAGGCTGAAATTCGACAAAAAGTTAAGGCAGACCCCTGAACCTTTTGCCCATTCGGCCACTTTTGAAGTTTTCAAAAAAGTGAGAAAATGGAAAAAAAGTAAAGCGGATAATAACTTTTAACTTTTTTTTCAAAAAACGTTCGACTTTATTTGTTGTTGGAAAGCTAAGGATTTTTTTCACCATTTTTGACGCCATTTTTTAACACCAAAACTGTCAATGGCAAATCTGACAAAAAAGTAATGGCCACCACGTGAACAGTTCGAGGGACGTCTTGAATTTGTGGTCAACTACTAAAGTACATTTACAAATATAATTATTTCAGCATAAAAATGTTTACAGCTAAACTATAGCCATGTATAAATTCAAATTGAATTTTCACTCTTTTTAAAATGTTCACGCATTGTGTATGTACAAATGTTAAAAACATTATTAATATATTAAATATTATACAACTCTCTTTTAAGACAACTTGTCAACACCAGGGAAGTTTTTTTTATAAAAGGCGACCACCACCTTCCATTCCTGACGGTAAATCCTATATCAAGTCTCCGGGGGGATTAGTTGTTTCAAACACGCTTGAGGGAGAGGGCTTTCTTGGAGAGTGGACCAATAGCGAATGGCATATTGGCCAGGGATGGGCGCGGGCTTATAGATTTCTCCCTCTAAAATAAGCGTGGAAGTTATTACCAAAAGGCTACCCCTAACGAATAGGAGCTTATATTATTGTCTGAAGGAGAGACGGTCTTGATAGAGAATCTATCGTAAGCAAGAGCAAAATATCCGAGCAGTAGTGAGCCCAATTCGGCCAGTTTTCATGTTCTGACTGTTGGTGTACGGCCGAAGCTGAGCTAATGGTGACCAGATCGAACGCGGCAAAAGCTCAGCGTGTTGGCGGGACGGAATTTTCTCTGTGTGTGTAACTGCCTTTTATGGAAGGTGGCCTGGACCTCATTCCAACATTCTCTGCTCACAAAGCAGATTGTCAATCATTGATCCAGTCATTGACCCAATAGCTCTTTGAGCTTTTGACGTAATCTGTGCGACTTTGCTTGAGCCTGCTCAAACAGAGATTGTCCCATTAAAGAATAAAGTAGGTTAGCCAAACCGTGAACGGCTTCCTTCATATTTCCACTGCCAGTCGATGCACTGCTCGAAGACTCGAGAAGTTTCCACATCACTGGTAGAGCGTATTTTGACACAATGGATGGTTTCCGCGGATAAACATCTTTGATAATAGCTGAAATAAAGGAAAATAAATTTGGGAGGAATTTGGGGGTAAAAGGAGGTATTTAAAGGATTCATTGTTTCTGACTGGCTAACAGCCAACTGTAAAATCGCCATATCAACTCAGTTGACTAAACAAGGAACTCTGAGATAATATTTAACGAAGTCACGTCATAATGCTGATATCATTTTTCACAATATTTTTATTGAATGAGGTTGAGTATGATATTCAGAATTATCAATGCCGAGGTTTGAGTTTTCCGCCGAGGCCGAAGGATGAGGTGGATAACACAAACCGAGGCCTTGATAATTCTCGATATTTCACACGAAAACCGAATTCAATAATTGTTTTATTATATATTCAAAAGTTAGAGAGAAAGCGAAGCCATTTTTTTACGCTTTTTAAAAAGATGGAATTTTCGCGCGCTTTTTAGTAACCTGAGTATCAGGCTCTATTTTACAAATAGAGCCTGACACAAAACTTAACCTGATCGCTTTCCACCCACAGCAAAGTTTATATTTAGTATCCAATCAAAATGTCGCAGGAGAAATTTAAACAACAATCTAATTATAGCATAGCAGTCCACTAAACGGCTGAATTTAAATTAAAACTGCAATGAACTTATAAAATTAACAAAAATAATCACAAATTAGCGAAATATATTGCAAATGTAGCTTATATTAAATTGCCACCCGATTGCTCTCTCCTCCGAAGAGGTTTCAGTGACTACAATGAGCTTTACATGGCGCTTACCGTATTTTATATCAACAAACTGACGTATAATTATAAAGTATATATATATATTAAGTATACTTTATAACTATACGTCAGTTAGTTGATAGTGCAATCTGATGGCGATTTAATATAAGCTACATTTGCAATATATTTCGCTAATTTGCGATTATTTTCTAATTTTACTGCAGTTTTAATTTATATTCATCCGTTTAGTGGGCCGGCTATAATTGTAGTTGTGATCGTATTCGTTATAAAATATATCAACAACGTCAACAATTGTATAATCTAATTAGCACCAGCCAATCAAATGACAGATTTAAAAAATCGTTTGTCTAATCGGCCAATCAGACGAAAAAGCCAGAATCTGGCTTTTTACATGCGCCGCGGTAAAGAATTGTATTAGGCCCTCCTTCATTCGCCGCCGCCAATTAATCCTGGCGAATGAAAACATAAGGGCCTGATACTCAGGTTAGCTTTTTAGCAAACAATGGACCGCGCTGGGGCTTGGTAACCACCAGGCAACATGCAATAATACTTTCTTTATATCCGATAAAGCACCCCTGCTCATGTTTTAAATAGTACATAATATTATAAAAATATTATAATATTGTATTAATATTATGAACAAAAAAATTCTCGCTGTTTATAAATTACACAAAATTAAAGACTAGATTTGATTTTCATCCAAAACAAACTGATTGTTCTACAATAGGCTATTTCGAGAATACGCTCTAGTTGTGAAAAACAATAAGATCGAGTCGAGGGTTCGCGTCAAATACAGAAACATAACAACTTTGCACGACGCCTCGTTTTCATCAGGGCGGTTATAAAGCCGCGTTCACACCAGCGGCCCAGGCCTGGCCTGGACCTGGCCTGGGCCTAGGTGTGAACGGGTTTGTACCTGGCCTGAGCCTGGCCTAGGCCTGGCCTAAAGCCGCGTTCACACCAGCGGCCTAGGCCTGGCCTGGACCTGGCCTTGACCTGGCCCAATTGTGACCCATTCACACTGGCTTGACGCCCAACTCCAGGCCAAAGCAATCAGGCGTCAATATAAACGTCCTTGTGTTCCACTAAAGTATTTAATTTCGCGCTTTGAATCTTTTTCCCTCCAATTGTATGACAATCATCTGACCAGTTTTTATCGTGGGCAGATATTGCGATGGTAACGGGGCCTCGCCCAGGCCAGGCCCAGGAAAAACCCGTTCACACCAGTGATGATCGAGGCCCAGGCCAGG
>CACRXK020014350.1:0-13172 GCA_902702795.2 Paramuricea clavata
TTTTATACGCGACAATTGACCCCGTTTCAGATTCAAATCTGAATATGAATCTGAATTTGAATCTGAAACTGGAATCTGAAACTGTAGAGCGGATCGTGGGCGTAGGAACCAGGGGCGCCAGGGGGGGGGGGGAGTTTTCAAAAGTGCCCTTTTTTCGTTGGCGAAGTGCCCTTCTGACTACGTGAAATCGCCGTTTGCCTCAATAGCCTTTGATTTATGATTGCATTTATTTTAGTATTTTGGTATTATATGCACTATACCTATAATTATTACAGAGCTTATACAGCCTGACAAGGACATACAGGTGTTATACTCATAATAACATGAGTATAGCAAGATAAAGAATCAACGACTTTGCCTGCTGAATATCCAGACATAATATAATTGAATAGTTATGCTCAAAAAATATATTTTCCGAATTTCATTCTTTTTCCTCATTCTCTCCTACATTTCTTACGTATATTGTATACAACTCGGCTGCGTGTTATAATATAATTGATGTCCTATCCGTGCAAGTTATGTCTACAGGGGAAATGGTAATTCCTGATCCCATCTGATATTAGAGCAGCTCAGTACGCGTCTGATTGGTTAATGGTAAAGGTAGCAACAGTGGGAGTCAAATCTTCACCTCTCTTTATTATTAGTATTATAACATGATGGAGGATTAATAGCGATAAGATCAATAATTAATGCAGTCCTGTTCAACGCCATGTGGTATTCTTATGATGAAAATAAAACCCCAGCATAATACTTTAATTGGAGCCATTTGGGTTTACGAAACACAAACAGTGCTCAATACCATATAGATAGAGCGTAATATAGTTTTTCGTTTTACCTCAAAAAACCACAACAGTTTGTGGTAAAACGAATATATATATATATATATATATATATATATATATATATATATATATATATATATATATATATATATATATACACATTAAAATGGACGTCAAGACATCTTCAGACTAACTGCAAAATTATAATGACATGGGGTGAAATAATCAAATCGTTCGCGCGCTATTGTGAAAATTGAAATTACTTCATTCATAAAATATACAAAGCATAATATTTCGTTCGTGAGCCATGACGCACATGTAGCCTATATTTAATGCATTTAGTTATCTGTGCCGAACTCACCAGACTTATTTTCCCATATAGTTTCGAAAACGCTGCAGCTGCATGTGGATGCGGAAAAACAAGTCAAAGGTATAGACACATGACAATTGTGCTAGCAGTTATTTTAGTTTTCTCGATGTATGCTCGAACTTTGCGCAATAAACGAGTTAGAAGTAGCTACACCATAATGGCAGTGTGCGTATATTGCATGGCGCACATGCCAGTTTATTATTTTTGGTAATGTCTAATGAATGCGGACTTACAGCAGCTTTATGTCATACACAACCAGCTCAAGCAATAAGGTCGATAGTTTAATTATAGTTGTTTTTGACATTTTGGCGCCCTCGCTAATTCAATATCAGAAGTGTGTACGTGTCAACAACTGAACAAAGTTTGTCAAAATTCATGAGTCGTGCCTGAATGTCAAAAATGATAGAGGTTGTCGTGTATCACGTACAATTGCTGTATAATTATTAATCGTTCGTCCACTGATAAAGTGCATGGGTTTATAAAAACGTCCACATCTAGGAAAGTAATAAACAAAGAGGTAAGAGCATGTGCCAAAAGATGAAGTACACGCGAAATTATGTCGTTAAGACTTGGGGTGTCTGTCATCACTTAATTATACTGTTCGAGAACCTCTCACTATGTAGAACGGGGACATAGGAAACACGCGCTGATGATTTCCTTTATAAACTTCCATTTATGACAATGGCTCTCTTTAGTCTGTGAAGAAATGAAACAAATATATATATATTGGCGTCTGTGCATGATTCAACTACCTGCATGAGAAACCTTTGATGTTTCGAAAACTTCGAATCTTTTCTATTTTTTACCAACATAATAATATATTCATATTAATATATTCCAAAATCAACAATAGTATTCCACAATTTTACCCCTGCAAATGCAAAGCTTTTCTTTAAATATTCAGTTTGAGGCTTTGGTAGTACAAGGCATAGTATTTCTTAATCTATAAAAATTATCTATCGGGCAGACATTTCAAAATGGTCTCTCAAATAATTTGCCATTTGGTGCCAAATTATTCAATATCTTATACATCATAGTTAATTTGTGTATGTCTCGCATTTCAGCAAGAGTTTTCCAGTTATGAGAAACAATAACGGTCCAAGAATTGACTCCTGAGGCACACCACAATTAATGGTACGTTCGCCGGATAGAACGCCATTCACATAACAGTTTTGTTTGCGATCTTGTAAATAGGATTGAAACCAGGATAAACTATTTGTATCAACCCCGTAAATGTGGAGTTTCTCGAGTAATATCTTGTGACTTATTGTATCAAATGCTTTCGCTAGATCAATATAGAGAGAGAGGCATCTTTATTACTATTAGTTTCGTACCACAAGATTTGGCACTCATATAGTACTAATAAAGATGCCTAGTGGGATTTGTTTAGTCGTGGCACTTATTTTAGCCTATATACAGTCGAACCTCTATTAAGCGGCCACCCTCGGGGATCGGCTTTGTGACCGCTTAATAGAGGTGGCCGCTAAATAATAGACCCTGGACGTAGTCAAATGTCTATTTTTAATTAAAAATCACAGAATACAATAGTGATTTTATCTTTAATTCTCAGTTTCATCTACTACAACATTTTTTCACAGGCATACATTGTGCCAACAACACGAGGCCATCACACTATCATATTTCACACTAAACCTTTTGAACAAACATTTAGGGGCTATTGTTACATAAATTTATTACTATGACACCAATATGGTTCTCATTATCTATATCTAAACCTAAAAATCCTGCAGGCTGCATGGCCGCTTAATAGAGGTAAAAGTTGACATAAAACATCATTTGGGACCGCTCTTTGGGTGGCCGCGGCCGCTTAATAGAGGTGGCCGTTTAATAGAGGGATAGTTTATAGTATTTGTATTACAAAAATTTCGGGACTTCGATTGTGGCCGTTTAATAGAGGGTGGCCGCTTAATGGAGGGCCGCTTAACTTAATAGAGGTTCGACTGTATATAACTACAGACGGTACCGTTTCGGCCTTATGGGCCTCATCAGTGTAGTGCTGATGCATGAGCAGAATGAAAGTATCTGCTATTTACAGTTACCTTTGATGTCTCACGAATGCGGGACATCAAGCATGCCAGAGCACTCAAACTGCAAGCAGTGAGCGTGCGCAATGCGTAAGCGGCAATGGCTCATCCTGTAGAGCGCTCAATATGAACTAAAATCCATAGAGCGATATCTAACTAACGGCCTTATGGGCCTCATCAGTGTGGTGCTGATGAGCAGGATGAAAGTAACTGCTATTTACAGTTACCTTTGATGCCTCACGAATGTGGGACATCAAAACCATGCCAGAGCGCAAGCGGCAATGGCTCATCCTGTAGAGCGCTCAATATGACCTAAAGGCCATGGATCGAGCGATATATATATATATATATATATATATATATATATATATATATATATATATATATATATAAATATAGTATATATATATTATATATATATATATATATAGAGAGATATATATATATATATATATATATATATATATATATATATATATATATATATATATATAAAATAGTTTGTGTTAGGTTATAAAAGCCAATGATAGAGTGCTCAATGGATAACCAGAGCATAATAGAAAGACACAAAAACTTAGCAAGCTTTGTTTGCCATATTTATTACTATACAGTTTCGTACCACGTAACTAATGTGGCACTCTTCAGCTAAAATAGCCCATGTTTGACCTCTAGCTTCTAACGAATGTTTTAAATATGTACAGATGGTAAAGGATGCTTATCTAATTACAGATCAATTAACACCTTAAGTAGTGTCACGAAATATTAGTATCAAGTTATAAAGTTTTTGGGTAGATATTGCGGTGCCCGTGCCAAGTTTGGCACCGCATTATATTCTGCCTGTTAGTTTGTTTGTTAGTTTGTTCGCATCAATACGTTTCCTTAATCGCCTTGTAAAAATTCCTTGCACGTGATCGAAATTTATTCATTTTTGGGGAAAATTAATTAATCTTGGACTCTCAGGACCGACTGTTTGCTGGGCTTTATCTCTGATTTTATGGCCAAACAAGGACAAAAATACCACTGTTCGAATCAGCGTAAACCTTTGTATTTATGAATGGGAAATTGATTTCAAAATTGATTTCTATTCCAGCGATTCATGGCTTTTGAAAGACAAGCCGCTCAAAATAATCCTTTCATGTTTTCTGAATTCCTTTTTTCGAGGAAAATTTTCTGTCCAATTAATCTCGGACTCTGCCTTATCTCTGGTTTTATGCGCCCGATAAGGACAAAAATACCACCGTTCGATTCAGCGTAAGAAATTGTACTTACGGATGTCAAATGTATTACTAAACAACAGTATTCTAGCGATTCATGGGCTTTGAAAGTCAAGCGAAATTGTATTGTTGACAAGTCACTTAAAATTATTAAACTAATTAAAAATGCAGTACGTTTGATCCTTAAACAACTTGGGTATCGTTGGTTTTCTCTTTTTGGCCGTCTACCAGTATATTCGTCTCACTTTTCTCTTCATTTTGATAGTATTTTGAGCCCAAAAAAATTTATTTTGAAGGCTTTAAAACGCAGTTTTGATCCTAACGTAGCCTAATTACGTACGGACCAACTGGCGGCCGACAGGAGAATGTTAGAATGTAGGCAATGTAGCGTGCTAAATACAGTGTGTCCCAAAAAAAAAGGCTACCCTTTGAAGTCAAGCGCTAGTGCCGCATGTTCGAATTTGAATGCTTTAACTCCCTAATGCAGGGGTTTCAGACTAAGCCGGCGGTGTTCCGCCGGCTACTTGAAATTTTACCGCCGGCTACTTTTCGTCTGGTCACAGGAAAAAATTATATACACAGGTACAAGCGAACCAACACTATGTTTGTTATGTTCCAATTGGAATTCAAGCAAAACATCACTTATTTTGGAAGATCAATAAGATCAATAATATATAGACTGCGAGCAATCCCTCTATTTTTCCTCTCGTCTCCGCCCCTTTTTGCCATTTTCCCGCGCGTTCAATCTTAGTCCGGGAAACAATAAAACGAAGGAAAATAGAGGGATTGCTCGCAGTCTAAATAATATATAGTACCAAACATAGCTTGCTTTCTAAGTTGGTGTCGAAGTGAATCTTCCTGGAAGATAACTCTGATGACTCTGACAGTGACTTAAGCATTGCCATTGGGGAATCCGAATTTGACAGTGAGCCAGAGAACCTTCAGAGCCACTTTGGTAAATGTTTTTGGCAAGTGACTAATTCTTGGACAACGAATTAATTATGATAAAGTGATGAAGTGAAAAACTCTGGGCTGTAGCGAGGGGGAGGGGGTTTACCCCCCCCCCAACTTTTTTAGAATTAACATATTCGGAAAATCGGGTTGCCCATTCGGAAAATTACGACAATAATAGTATAACAAAATTTTAGTTGTTAAACAGAGAAAATATAATATAATTGTATTGTCAGTATAAACTGATTTACAAAATCATGGCATTTACATGATATTAACATTTAACAAATCGTAAATCGGTAAATATGCATGCATACCTTTATCGTTATATAATATACCTTTAAAATACTGACAATTGATTAATTTTAAGCGGCTACATTATCCATGACAAACTGCAAAGCATCATATTACCCATACTTTCCTGCAACTTCTCCATGCAATATATAGTTAATTAAATACGCCTTCGCCCATTTAGTACTACTAAATTGTAAACAAATTGTAAATTTCGACATACTAAAACACTGTTTTCTGACCATCAGAATTCTGTTCTAAACTTCCCCAAAGTCCAGGAAATGGCATTTCAGAGACTCTAAATTAAGAACTTCCTACGGCATTGCATGCTACTCAGCTACTGTAATATGTCTGTGCGGAGAATATACATATTTTTGTTTGTAAATCGCGTCTTCATTTTCCGGACAGCAAACACCTTCGTGATTAAACTATTATAGTAGCACATTAAAGTACATTTTATTTGTCACTTACAAGTATAAATGCAAATGACATCTAAATCTAACAAGTGAACAGTTGTACTTTATCTTCTCACTTATTCTATATTATTTGATTGTTAATTTGCGCGCGAACATTTTTTTAATTTCCATGCGAGGGTACGCTCCCCCCCCTCCCTGCGCGTTTTTTTAACTATCAGTCACAGGCGGCTACTTTTTTGGTACAACCGCCTACTTCAAATCATTCTGAAACCCCTGCTAATGAGCCCTGCGTAAAACGTTATAGCAGAGCATTTTTATGCATGCATTGCAAATTGAAACTTTTCCCTAAAATAACACAGAATGGAATGCATGAATATACATGTATAACGTTTTACGCATTCCAGGGCTCATTAGGGAGTTTAAAGCATTCAAATTTGAACATGCGGCACTAGCGCTTGACTTCAAAGGGTAGCCTTTTTTTGGGACACACTGTACAGGGTGTCTCAAAAAAACCCAAAATCATTGAAATAACGTATTGTTCGAATTTCAATGCCGTAACACAAAGGATTTTGACAGGGTGATTAATTTGTTTTAAAAAATTAAAATATCTTTGTAAAGTGAACGTTTGTTTGCTCATGGGAATTTAAAAATGCTTCGTAAATTGTAAAAGAAATTACGGATTAACAAAAATGAGAACATTACAAATTATTCCTGTCATCACTTCGAGAGAAATGGTTCAACTAACGCCCGAACAAAGAGTTTTTGTCGTGTTAAATTATACGAGAACACAAAGTACGACACAAGTGCGAAACGCTTTTCGAGAAAGGTTCCCAAATCGCAATCCACCTGCGGCAAGCACAATTTTGGAAAACGTAAGGAAATACGAAAACTCCGGAACCAGTCTAAACCTCAATAAAGGCAATTCCGGCAGAAGAAGAACTACTCGAACTGCAGAAAACATTGACGCTGTTAGGGATATACTGCAGGAAAACCCTCACGTGAGTGCTCGTCGCAACCCTATTCCAATTTCTCGTGCAAGCTTTAACCGCATAACAAGGCAGGACATAAAATGGCACCCATATCGAATGCATGTACGACACGAATTGTTGCCAGCCGACTTTGCCCGTCGATTACGCTTTTCCGTTTGGCTTAACGAACGCTGCCGCCGAGAAAATTTCTTGGATAGTTTCCTTATCGGAGACGAAGCATCATTTGTAATGAATGGCGAAGTCAACACCCAAAACGTACGACTGCGTTTAATTTTGAAAGGAGCCATTCTCGTGAGCATCTGACGGTCTGGGCAGCGCTTTGTGGTAACGGAATGATTTTTGGGCCTTACTTTTTCGAACAGATGTCGTGAACGTTTATACAGTTACATTTATAGATCAGTAGTGTTAATATTATTAAGGAAATGTACAATTTGATTGACACTTCGGATATAGTACATAACATGTGAGCGAGCGTTGACTTTAGAACGGGAATTATAACTTAAACAAAACGTGATATTATAAAGTCTTTACTTCTTCGAACCGATTGTGGGAACCAAACTAAACTTCACCACAAAGTGGCACCTTCGACCGGGATTATTTGGACTTATAACTTGTGAATTTATCGGGAATTTATCGAGAGTTTATCGGGGTTTGAGGAAGTATTTTGACTACAAAATCGAGCTATGGTGACGAGACAACAAAGTCAGCGAAGAGATCTTGAAGCCCAAGACGAACAGCAATCGGGTTTATCCAAGGAAACTGAGTCGAAACTGGTTAACTTACAGTCTTTACTACGGAAATTAGCATATTTTAACCGAGCAACAGACGAGATTTTGAGAGTGAATTCGAAAGAGGCGATAATACGACAACAAACAACGCTAAAAACCAAGGTAAGCGAAGCGTATGGTTTGATTGAGCTTATACAATGCTTGAAAATCGATGCAGGCGAATCTGACGAAACTATTGACGAGTGGACAAGCGAAAATAATGGCAGATTACGTGAATATGAAGCGGCAATCGAAGAGTTAAATCGTAGGCTCTTAGACGAAGAGAAAATACAAAGGGAAATTGAGCGCCAAGAGAAAATTCGACAAGAAGTGGAAGCACGAGCTCTAATAAGACATGAGGAAGAACAGGCAGAATTTGAAAAGCGTGCAAGGGAGGAAAAGTTTGCATTATCTTTGGAAGAAAAGAAGTTGGAGATTGCTTCTGCAAAACGGATCAAAACAAAATTACCTGATCTGCAAATATCAAAATTTCAAGGAAGTCATTTGGACTGGGTGCGGTTCTGGGGTTTATTTGAGACCCAAATTGATAGAGCACCTATGAATGATGAAGCAAAGTTTGCATATTTGAAAGAGCATGTTGTATCTAAAGTTAGGGTTACAATCGATAAATTACCACCCAGCACCGAAGGGTATGCAAAAGCGAAAAAGATGTTAAAGGAACGGTATGGTGATACAAGTGAGGTGGTCAATGCACACATACAAGAAATTATTTCCCTACCTACCATTAATGGTGCTTCAAAACAAAAGATACATAACTTTTATGACAATCTTGTCGGACACGTTCAAGCGCTTGAAACATTCGGAAAACTAGGCGATGTTGCGGGAAATGTAAGGATGACATTGGATAAGTTGGAAGGGATTCGGGCTGACCTAACAAGAACCTCGCCAGAGTGGAAAAAGTGGACCTTCCCTGAGTTGGTTGAAGCATTGCGACAATGGATTGAGCGAAACACAATACAACAAAGTGAGAAAGATGCGAAGAAAGATGGATCACCATGGAAAGACGGTAGGAAAGATAGATTATTGTTAGCAAAGGAACAATCTAGACAGTGTGTGTATTGTGAAAGCAAAAGTCACAGATCGGTAGAGTGCGATAACGTTGTGAGTGCAAGTGACCGAAAGAAATTGTTAAGCAGCAAGCATCTGTGTTTTAATTGCACAGGCGAGAAGCATAGAGCAAGTGATTGTAGAAGTAGGATCCAGTGTTATAACTGCAAGCGAAGACACCATACTTCTATTTGTGATAAACTAGAAGATGGTCAAAAGCTGATGTGCCAACCCAATGGAAATGATGTTGTTTATCCAGTTGTTGTAGTCGAGATTGAAGGAGTTAAGTGTCGAGCACTTTTAGATACTGGATCTGGGAGCTCTTTCGCGTCAAGTACATTATTGAATACAATTGGAAAAAAGCCAGTGAGACAGGAATTTAAATCAATTGAGATGATGTTCCAAACTACAACAAGGAAAATTGATGTGTACGAAGTCGAGATTGCAGATGTTGAGGGAAAATTCACGATGCCATGTGAGTTGAACCGGATTGAGAAGGATGTGCTAATGACTTTGCCAAACCCCAGGTACAAGGAACTTATTAAAACTTATGAACATCTTCGAGGAGTCCATATGAATGACGGAGACGAGAAAGCACTTCTACCTGTTCACCTTAGGAGCCAGTGATATGTCCAGAGTCAAGACATCAGAACCAGCCAGGGTTGGAGACGATGGGATGCCAGTTGCCGAGAAAACCGCGTTGGGATGGACCATCATGTCACCGGGACGAGAGATGAATCATTCCTTCCTGATGTTCACCAAAAGCTCTCAAGAAGACTACATGCATCTTTGCAGCTTGGATGTGCTAGGATTAGAAGACCGTGCCGAAGGAGATCAAGGAAGCGTTTATCAGGAGTTTAAGGAACAGCTTACTAAGCGAGAAGACGGTCGACACGAAACGTCATTACCATGGAAGGCTAATCATCCAGAGCTTCCGACCAATTACCATGTTGCTAAGCGGAGATTTCAGTCATTATTCAACCGGCTTGATAAACAACCAGAACTGCTAGAGACTTACCACAGTATCATAGAGAATCAACTTGAGGAAGGAGTCATTGAAGTCGCACCAGAGAAAGCAGAGAGAAGCCGAGAGCATTATATCCCACACAAGCCTGTAGTACGAGAGCATGCCGAGTCTACGAAAGTAAGAATTGTTTACGATGCTTCGGCAAAAGCTGATGAAAAATCACCTTCGTTGAATGATTGCTTGGACATTGGTCCCCCACTCCAAAGGCGAATCCTAGATATATTATTACGCAGTCGAATGAGACCAATTCTCTTGGCTGGTGACATAAAACAAGCATTCCTACAAATTGTGATCAGGGAGATCGAGCGAGATGTAATGAGATTTTTATGGATAAATGATCTACAACGCAAAGAGATGATGGTCTATCGCATGACCAGAGCGATGTTTGGGCTAGGCCCAAGTCCATTTCTACTCGGAGGAACTTTGAATGTTCACCTCGAGAAGTATGCACAGCAATACCCACAGTGTGTTGAAGAATTGTCCGAAGGAACTTATGTTGATGATATAAACATTGGAGGTGACACAGTTGGAGAGACTAAAGTACTCAAAGAGCAGGCAAAAGAGATTCTTAGTGAGGGAAGTTTTATGTTGCACAAATGGCATTCTAATGCGGTGGAATCAGAGAGTGACATCGTGGAAGACGGCGAATCTACTTATGCCAAAGAAACTTTAGGAACTAAACCATCTGATACTAAACTGCTGGGGTTGGGATGGAACAAGGAGGAAGATACTTTGTTTGTAGCACTACCGAAACAGAATGTAGAAATGACCAAACGAACAGTCCTTCAAACAATGGCGAAACTGTATGATCCTCTGGGTATAGCTGCTCCGTATTTACTCACGGCGAAAGTAATCTTCCGGGACGTTTGCGATCGGAAACTTGGATGGGACGTTGAGCTGCCCAAAGATCTTAAAAGCCGATGGGAGAGATGGTTAGACAGTCTGCCAAGTGTGTAACCTTCCCAAGAAGCATTCCTCGAGAGAGAGCATCAATTACCGAGATTCACATTCATGGGTTTGCCGATGCCAGCATTCTGGGATGTTGTGCTGTTATCTATGTAGTGGCAAAGCAGGGTGAACTAGTTTCTCGAGGTCTGCTGGTATCCAAAGCACGGTTGGCGAAACGCGATTTAACAATTCCTAGATTGGAACTTGTCAGCTGTCATATGGTCAGCAACCTTATCCACAATACCAAAAAAGTTCTTAGTTATCTTCCAGTGATGGGTGTTTATGCGTGGACTGATTCAACCGTTTGTCTACAGTGGATTAACGGACAGGGTAACTACAAGCAATTTGTGTCGAATCGCGTGAAAAAGATTAACGAGGAGAAAATTGAGTGGAGATATGTTCCAACTCAACAGAACCCTGCGGATATCGGTAGTCGAGGTACAACGAGAGATCTACAAGTCAACGAAACCTGGATGAACGGTCCTGATTGGTTAAGTGAGCCTGCGAAATGGCCGGAGCAATTACAGATCAAACCCAGCGAAAAATCTGAATTCGAAAGTCGAATGGTTAAAGAAGTGATGAAAGTTACCATTCCGAAAAAAGCTGATTTTGTCGATAGTCTGTTAGAGAAATTCCAGCTGTCAAAAACAGTACGAGTTTTAGCATGGGTTAAGAGATTTATTGACAACCTGGTGTATGGCAAGAAAGTCAATGGGCCATTGGCAACCAAGGAAATGCAGAAGCAGATGCAGTTCCTGATTAAACGAGCACAATCTGAAAGCGAAATACTTGAGAACTTCAAATATGATTCCACCAGATTAAATCTTCAAAAGAACGATGAAGGAATATACGTCTGTAAAGGAAGAATCCAAGGCGAATATCCTGTGTATCTCCCAGCAAAACATGTTTTATCCGAAATAGTTGTAAAGCAAGCCCACGCGAAGACTCTGCATGGGGGAGTTGGTCTGATTATGAGCAAAGTTCGTGAAGAATACTGGATTCCAAAGCTACGAACTCTAGCTAAGAAAGTCCTCAGCCATTGTTATGGATGTAAGCGGTTCCACACAGCACCAGAACCTAGCCCACCTCAAGGTAATCTCCCGAAAGAAAGAACCGAAGGCATGACGCCATTTGATGTAGTAGGTGTGGATTACGCTGGACCTATTTATTACCGCAGCAAGAAGAACGAAGATAAGTCGTACATCCTCATCTACACATGCTCCTTAACACGAGGACTCCACCTGGAACTTTTACCGAATTTAAGTTGCGAAGAGTTTCTAACAAGTTTCAAGAGGTTCGTTGCAGTCCGAGGACGACCGAAGAAGATGATCTCAGATAATGGGAAAACTTTTCATGCAGCGTCAAAGTGGATTAAGAAAGCAACCTGAGATGAAAAGTTCCACGCGTTTCTGCAAGATCATAAAATCCAGTGGCAGTTTAACTTAAGCAAGGCCAGCTGGTGGGGCGGCTTGTTTGAAAGAATGGTTGGACTGATGAAGAATTCGCTTTACAAAGTTGTTGGTTCAGCTAAACTCACTTACAAAGAGTTGCAAGATGTATTATTGGACATACAAATAGTACTGAATAACCGCCCTTTAACGTATTGTGAAGATGACGTGCAACTTCCGGTTCTCACACCAAACCTCCTGATATTGGGAAAAGCAAATTATCTATGAGAGTTGCCTGTCGAAGAAATTGAAGAAGACGATCTACGAAGGAGAGCAAAACATTTAAAGAAGTGTAAAGATGCGTTATGGCGTCGTTGGCGAAATGAATACATGAGAGCACTTCGAGAGAGACACGATTTACGACACCACGGGAAAAGCGCACGATTGCAAGAAGGCGATGTAGTTCTTATCAAGTGGCGATGAAAAGAACCGAGGCAAGTGGAAGATTGGAATCGTGGACAAACTAATACCTGGAAGAGATGAAATCGTGAGAGCGGTGAGACTGCGTGCAGGAAAGAGTTACCTCGAAAGACCTATTCAGTTTCTATATCCAATGGAGTTATACTGTGAAGCGAAGAAACAAAATCAAGGAGAACTGAATCCCGAAGCCAGAGAGTTTAGACCAAAACGAAGAGCAGCGGTTGAAGCATTAAGGAATATTCATCAGATGCAGGAGACTGAAGAGGACGGTGACTAATAACTTTGCATGGGTATAAGTAAAACTGTAAGTGACTTGATAAAGCGAACAACAGTTAGTCAAACTTAGTCAGTTTATATTTCAAATAAGGATTATTTAAAATAGGGGGAGTGTGTCGTGAACGTTTATACAGTTACATTTATAGATCAGTAGTGTTAA
>CACRXK020014351.1:0-13170 GCA_902702795.2 Paramuricea clavata
GATGTTAATACAGCCGTTGAGACCTTCAAGAGTTTCTCGAATAGTATTTTGGAAAATTTCAGCTGCAGAGGTTACTCCGAAATTAAGGCGCTTATATCTCCTCAGGCCGACATGGGTGCTAAACGTGGTAACATAGCGTGATTCTTCTGAGAGTTCAAGTTGGTGATAACCTTGATTGAGGTCAAGCTTTGAAAATACTTTAGCGTCATTTAGATCTGCTATGACGTCATCTATGGTGGGGGTTATGTGACGTTCTCGCTGGATTGCCTTGTTGACAGCCCGCATATCCACACAAATTCTAACATCGTTCGGACTTTTGGGTTTCGGCACAACAACGATTGGAGAAACCCAGGGCGTTGGACCTTCTGTTTTCTCGATGATGTCATCCTTTTCCATCTCTTCAAGCTTTTTCTCCACCTGTTTCCGTAGATGGAATGGTATCTGCCGATGGGTTTGAGCAACGGGTGGAATGGATTCGTCAATATGTAGCTTCACCTTATGATCTGTTAATTTTCCAACGCCATTGAATAATTCCTCAGGTATTGCAAAATTGCAGGATACAGTTGTGTTCTTAGCAGTGTCCACAGCGTTAGTAATTGCAATCAAACCAAGATGCTTTGCAGTATTGTAGGATAACAAAGAACCTCCAAGGCGACCGTTGTTGCTAACGACAAAAAACTCGGCAGCATCAATTCGTTTCCGCGATTCCACAGTAGCAGTAAACGTTCCAAGGACACGGAGGGGTTTATCGGACTTGTAGGGGTAAATGTTGATAGAACTGTGTTGCAATGTTATTTCCGGTTTGAGGGCTTCAAAATCCTTTTCTTCGAGTAAATTAACTGTCGCTCCAGTGTCAATAATGAATTTAACTTTGGCTAGGTTTTGAATTCGTAAGTTAACCATTGGATGTTTGGTATTTTCGTCTGTATCTTGCACCATAAACGTATATTCATCCGACTCGGAGTGTTCACTGGTATTGTCACTTGCGATTTCTTCGTTTACATATTTAACCGTCTGACGTTTGTCACTTTCATGGTGGCGATGTTGTTGTTTTTGTGGAAATGAACGGCATGCGACGGCAAAGTGATTCAATTTCCCGCAAAGTCGACACGTTTTCCCTTTTGCTGGACATACGCCAGGATGAGGATAGGGTTTGCTGCAAAAATAACATAGTTTCGTTGATTCTTGTCTTGGTCCTTGACGTTGTGAGTTAAAGTTCTTCGAAAAGTAATTTCGTGTTGCAGCAGTTTTCATGTGGTTGACTGATTCTGTGTTGTTATTTTCCATTTCCTGAGCTTGTTAGTGTGATAGTTCGTAGGCTCGGCCTTGATCTAAAAGTTGTTGGAGAGTCATTTCAGTACGAAGGGCTTTTCGTCGAAGCTGTTGGGACGTGCACGTTTGGACAATTTGTGTTTTAATTTCGCGATCCATGTCTGCAAATTCACACGTGGAAGCAAGGTGTCGAAGGCGAGTGTGGTAAGATTCGAGCTTTTCGTCATGGCGTTGGCTAGCTTGGCGAAATTTGTAGATTTCATACTCCGTATTCTTTTTAGGCTCGAAATAAGTTGTAAGTGATTTCACAGCGGTGTCAAAATCATCCTCAGAACCTTTCTGTTCGGCGGTAAATGTGTCAAAGATATCGTAAACTTGTGATCCAGCCAAGTGTATAAGTAAAGCACGTTTCCGTTTCTTTGCCGATATATCCATAGCGACCATAAGATTGTTAAAACGTTGCAACCATTTTTTCCAGCGAGTGGCAATAGAAGAACTTGAAGTGTCGTTCCCATAAACTATAAATGGTTCGAAATCGGGTATGGCTTTTGCCATATTTTATTATTATTTTTGTCCTCGTCGCCAAATGTAATATAGTACTCCTTCGATGCATAAACACATGTCTAGCTTCTATCTTACAAGTGCGCATGCTCCTAAGGCATGATGTAACTATTACGTCATTACAGAGTGCTTCGTGGATTTATCTGGTTTTAAAGCTGATAAAACAACATTTCAATGAACAAAAACTTTGTAATATTTAGTGGAAAACATTAAGCTATGCAATCCAAAGGTTTTAAATAAAAAATAAGTACTTTTGCTTTATTTTATTGCTTTTTATGTTTTCAAAATAGGCAAGCTCATTTTTTTTGAAAGAATCTAAACTAATATTTTACCCATCATTTGTTTAATCTGACCAGAAATTGATAGAACACTTGGCTACATAAGTTATAAAGGGAATCGGTAGCTGATCTGAAAGATTTCAGTATTCCTGGTACACATTTTAGCAAAAAATGAATGTAATTTCAAAAATTAAATATGCATATTAAAAACAATAGTTTTTATTAGAACAACACATAATAAGTTGTTATTTTCTATTTTTACAAAAACAAGTTTGGAAACAGAGTCTAGTCGTCCTGTTTGATGTCATATTCCATTTATTTGGATATTTTAATAAAGGAATGTGAATTAATAATAATTGAAACTTGTCCAAAATGTTATACCAACACTCAAGTGAACAGATACTATCACCTAAAAATAGGCACTCAAAAAGTGCGTAAGGATTTGCAATTTTGTTGTCAATTTTATAATGCAAGAAAGATTGAAAAATATCAGTTCAATAATGCAAAAACGATGGAAAAATATCGCCCAAAATGTAGTATAACAAAACACAACATCATGCATTACTGTTATATTCAAAGTTAATCTACTACAACTTTTAAATGGTTTTATCACTGCCTCAAAAATAAAAGAATAACTGAATTTGTAGAAATGTTGAAGATTTTTTATAATTTAACGTTTGGATAAAAAAACAACAAAATTATTTCGATGTTTTCGCATTCCGCAACAGGCAATACATTTCTAATTCATTTCCAATGAATACGAATGAAAAATGGAACAATACAGTTTTTATAGTGGAAACACCGCTTTTGATTTTATTTTATTTTTATACGGTCGCTCCTGAGTTGAACGAATTTGTCTTTTAGGAACTTTTCCATTTGTATTTCTAGCACAAAACAGTCATATATTCATTCGTTTAGCTGAAAGTAAGTGGTACAATGTTTAGTCGTTGGTGTATTATACGTAAATGAGCAGGGTTTTTGCCCGAAAGATTGCGAATATCGACAGACACAATTGGCGGGTAATAGCTTCTAGCGGTTCACGAATACTCGACTCGGAACTCAACGTCACTAATGTGTTACCTATCTATCTATCTATCTATCTATCTATCTATCTATCTATCTATCTATCTATCTATCTATCTATCTATCTATCTATCTATCTATCTATCTATCTATCTATCTATCTATCTATCTATCTATCTATCTATCTATCTATCTATCTATCTATCTATCTATCTATCTATCTATCTATCTATCTATCTATCTATCTATCTATCTATCTATCGATCTATCTATCTATCTATCTTACACACTCGATGACATAAAGGATTTTGCTTCGCAAATCCTTAAAAATAAAAGAAAACAGAACTTAAATTTGTCATATAATGCTATGAAAAAGTCTTAGATACTACAGGCATATAGTGAGCACAATGCTTTAACAAACTCACTAAAATAAGTTACGTTATGCTATGATAATTAAGACGATGGCAATATATGACAACATCAAATGTTACCATCTTCAGTGTCCAAAAAAAGTGCCGCGCCCATTTTTCCCAGCATACCCACTAACTTTTCCATGAAGGTTGACTAATAAGGATAGTTTTAAGCCATATTTTGGATAGAGGCAATGGTAAAAATTTTAAGATATTTTTATTTATATGCTATATCACCACAGAATTTCACAAAACAAGCATGCCTATATTCAGGATTGCCGTTAGACTCTTAAAACTGAACAAATCAATACGGCATTTCCTATCTCATAACAAACAATACTTGAACATTTTCAAAAGCATTTTTGCAGCAATTTTTACTTTATAACAAACCAATACAGGAGCAATTTCATAAGCATGTGACAACATGACATTTTCACTTCACAAGTGGATTTGTCAATAGACCTTTCCAAGGTTTCTACCGCCATATTGCAGAGGGTGGAAGAACATTGGGGCGAGCGCGCGGCCACCAATGGTGCCCATACTATTTCCTATTGAGTGAGTGAAAATTACCTTTTAATATTTTGTCCTTTTTCTCAAAAAATTTCTATACAAGCATATCCAAATTTTATTTTCAGATAATCGCTGGGTTTTTTCTGATATGTGGCCGAGATTTCTTGCTAATCGAAGGACAGGAAGTAATAAAAAACGTTGTTGTACAACTTGACCGACGTTTGGACGATGATTCTTGTTATTTCGTTTGTTTAACCTATCTTTGGAAGAATATTTGTCCATTAAGTGTGTAAGTCCCTTGGTGTCCGCAATTATTACTGTTTATATTTGTATATTTGTACAAAAATCATCGCTCAAACGTCGGTTAAGTTGTACAACAAAAGCCGCCGTTTTTATTACTTCCTGTCCTCCGATTAGCAAGAAATCTCGGCCACATATCAGAAAAAACCCAGCGATTATCTAAAAATAAAAATTGGATATGCTTGTATAGAAATTTTTTGAGAAAAAGGACAAAATGTCAAAAGGTAATTTTCACTCACTCAATAGGAAATAGTATGGGCGCCATTGGTGGCCGCGCGCTCGCCCCAATGTTTTTGCACCCTCTGCAATATGGCAGTAGAAACCTTGGAAAGGCCTATTACAACATCTAGCACATTTTTCCCATGAATAGCTCAGGTTTGAATAAAACAAAGCATGATTTAAATTTAAAAAATATATTTTCTAACTAAAGGCAACGGCCAGTTTTTACGAAATTGCAAGAGGAATATAATATAATAATAATATATTTAGATTTATACAGCGCTTAAATTATATAAAATATTCCAAAGCGCTTTACAACAATGAGGTTATACTATATACAAGTAGCTAAAATATTAAGAATTAAGGTATAGGTGTCTATAAATCTAAAAGTTAGAATCAAAAGCTTTCTTAAAAAGGAAAGTCTTTAATTGAGATTTAAAACAGTCAATTGTTTTACTATTTCTAATACCAGAAGGTAGCATGTTCCAAATTGACGGAGCTGCATGCACAAATGCTCGATCACCAAGAGTCTTGGCTCTAGTTTTTGGGATAAAAAGTAGTCCCTGATCATCAGATCTCAGTTGGTAACAGCAGTTCGGTTTTTCTAACAACAGTTCCATAATGTAGCCTGGAGCCATCCCGTGGAGGGCTTTATATACCAGAAGTGCAATTTTAAAATCAACGCGAAACTTGACAGGCAGCCAGTGAAGGTGCATCAGGACAGGGGTAATATGAGCACATCTTGGTATAAGACACGTCACTCTAGCAGCAGCATTGAGAACTCGTTGAAGACGCTGAAGTTGGTATTGGGGAATGCCGAACAAGAGAGAATTGCAGTAGTCCAAGTGTGACGTCACAAAGGCATGTACGAGCGTTTTAGTTGATTCGATGGAGAGAAACTTCCTTATTTGTCGGATGTTGTACAAGCCCCTAAATGCTTTGCTGCAAACCTTGCCCACATGGACATTCATCGACATATGTTCGTCAAACCACGAACCTAGATTTCGGACTTGTTTTACAGGTTTTATATCAGCATCACCAACTTCAATCGAGTCGATTGTAACCTTAGACAGCTGCTGGCGAGTTCCAATTATCAAGAATTCCGTTTTAGTGTCATTGAACATTAATTTATGTGAAACTAACCAAGCACGAACTTCGACGATGCAATTATTAATAGTTTGAATAGCTTGGTCTTGGACAACGGGTGACTCAGGACGGAAAGATAAATAAAGTTGAGTGTCATCTGCATACCCATGGGAAGAAGGTAAGTGCCTGTTAATAATCTGGAACAGTTGAGACACGTATAATAGGAAAAGGACCGGTCCAAGACAGCTTCCTTGTGGTACTCCACAGTTCAACGTAAAATTGGCGGAAAACTTTTGCTTAATATTAATACGCTGCTTTCTACAGGAAAGAAACGACTTAATCCACTTTAAGGCATTTCCGATCACACCAAATTCTAACTTCAATATATCCATCAGAATTTCATGATCAATGGTATCAAAGGCGGCACTCAAATCCAAGAGCACTAAAAGAGTTACTTTCTGTTGGTCCATGTTCATAAGGATATCATTGTGGACTCTTAGGAGAGCTGTTTCGGTGGAGTGAAATTGACGATGTGACGATTGGTTGTTAGGAAGAGGAGCATTATCAGCACAATGCTCAAATAACTGGCTAACAACTGCTTTTTCCGTAGCTTTAGAAACGAATGACAGGTTACTGACGGGCCTGAAGTTCTCAAAGACTAGATCAAGACCGTATTTTTTTGGAATTGGAATAAGAATGGCAACTTTCCATGCTTCTGGGACGTGACCTTCACTTAACGACAAGTTGATCATTTTCATAATGACAGGTGTTAACTCACTGGCACATAATTTCAGCAGCCATGTTGGGATAGGATCAAGGTTACATGTTGCATTCGACGACTTCATGATTATGTTATGGACTTCTTCTTCTGACAGGAGCTTAAATGAGTCTAATTTGATATCAGGTAAACGATAATCTACTAATGGTGGGTCTACTACAATGTTTTCAATGTCATTTCTAATTAGCTCAATCTTTCGACAGAAATATTTTCCGAACTCATCAGCCAGTTTACGTGAATCATCATGTGGAGGCAAGGAGTTTTCTTGAGGTGTGTTGCAAAGTGAAGACACAACCTTAAAAAGTTTTCTTGAATCTCCCGAGCATTGATCGATAAGATCAGAATAGTATTTATGTCTAGCATTTTTCAAACTGGTAGCATACTTGTTACGCGCTTGGCGATAAGCGTCTTTATCATTTTGGCAATTTGATCGTAGCATTACTTTCTCCAGTTTTCTGCGTTTGGCCTTAATACGTTTAAGTTCTTCACTGAACCATGGTACTCTTGGTCTGACAACCACTATCTTTCTTTGTAAAGGGGCATGTTTCTCCAAAATATGTGATAGCGTATTATCATAATGTTTCACCAAATCATCTAGATTGGAGCATGGGTCATTACACAGTTTGGAATCAGTGATGTCAGCTTTGAAGGCCTGAAGATTCAAATGATTTGTCTTACGAAACTGAATTTCCTTTGTCACAAGATTCGGGCGAGGAAAAGAGAGGTTGCATTCAACAAAACAATGATCTGACAAAAAGAAAGTAGTCTTGACTAGGTGAATATTAATGTCATTGGATGATCTCGAAATTAGAAGATCCAGGGTATGCCCAGACGAGTGAGTTGGTACAGTAACATGTTGTAATAAGCCAAAAGTTTCCAATAAATCAGTAAATGTTTTCGCGTCAGTATCAGACGGATCATCGAGATGGAAATTAAAGTCACCGGAGATTACTAATACTTCTGTGCACATAACAATGCTCTCCAGTAAGTTGGAGAATTCTTCGAAGAAAACGCTTGAAGAAACAGGGTGAGTTTGTGAATAAGGTGGACGATAGACTGCTAATGTTTTAATCGTACGGTTGAGTAAAGCCAAGTTCCATTCAGAGTATTCAAAAGATCGTTTTTCACCTCCGTCAATTAAAGTAACTTTAAAATTGGTATTAAACATAATGCCAGTGCCTCCACCCATTCTGTTAGATTGTCTAGGAAGGTTTTTAAAAGAGTAACCAGGGGGAGAAAGCGCGGCTATGCTAACAGTGTCAACGTCTTTTAACCAGGTCTCAGTCACAATACACACATCAATATCGTTGCTCAAAACATGATCAACGATTTCGGCTGTTTTGTTTTTAAGAGATCTCGCATTAACATTGGCGAAACGTAGGAATTTTGTATGAGAATCTGAATTTAAGTTAGTTCTATGTACAGACACGCAGACACAGTTTGAAGGGTTATGAGTACGAGCACGGTGACAACGACCATTACGCGGATGTCTATCAGTACTCAATATCCTGTTGTTTGTACTGACATCAATGAAGGAGGGTATGGAAAAGGTTGGGATGTGGGGTGGTATATTGGGGATCGAAATGGAGGGAAATAATAGGGATTCACAGGAAAAGGGGAGTAATGAAAACTGGGTGAGGAGACAGCTTTGTCCATTATCTTATAGGAGGGTCGTTGGATGTTATTATAAAATTGAGGTTTCTGATGTAGGAAGTCACAATTATTGCCTTTTTTACAGAATTTTCTTTTCCTCAGGAATGGACACGGGGTTAAATGTTTTGGGCGTTTAGGTGTCATTCGGTTAAAACGTCCATTACCTAATCGAGATGTGCTGGTATTAAATTTACCCGTTGTTGACTTAGTTTTACTGGCTTTATTTAGATTAGTAGCTTCAGTTAGTGTGCAGTTTTTTACGAGATCGGTATTCGAGACGCTAGGTTGATCTTTAACAATAAGAACTGACTCATTATGTATATCAGTTTCATTATGGGATATATTTATAATGTCTTCAGTTGACTGATTTAAGTCGGAGTTTAGAACGCTAGGCCGGTCACTTGCTATATTCCTAAACTCGTCGTAGATATTAAATTCATTGAATAAAGTTGGTCCAATGGTATGGGAGGTGTATATGTTAGGGTCAATTAGCGGATCCTTATCAGTAGTTGTAGGGTCATTAAAGGTGGTATTTCTCATACTATTAGTGGGACTGTTGGTCATAGGATTGATATTCATTACTTTGAATGTTGAATTCCCAAGAGACCGCAAGCTTGACGCAAGGAGCAAATTTGCTTCGCTAAGTCTACATATCTCGCTGTCTTGCTTGCGAATAACAGACTCAAAGTCTTTTTGTTTAGATCGCATAGAGTTAATTTCAGTTATTAGATCACTCGTAATGTCCACTAGGGTAGCAATATCTGCTTTCAAGCCATCAAACTGCGATACAGATGGTTCAGTCAGCTCATTAACACTACTACAAACCTCTTTCGTTGATGCTTCGCATGAGGGATTTACATCTTTCGGGTCCCGATTTATCAAGCTTTCGAGCTTCAACTTTAGATTCTCTTCAGCATCATCACTCTGTATAACCAGCTTTTTCGAACGAGGACCGCGCCATTTAATCATATATTCCCCTTCTCCTTCGCTTTTGAAAACTTTAACGTCGCCTCCAGGGGATTTCCACTTGCCTTTCAAGTTTAGTGCTTCTAGAACAAACCTTTCTAATTCCTCAAAGGTTTTAAGCCATACATATGTTCCACTGTCGTAAGATAGACCGTTAAGATAATTCATAGTTGATTAAAAACTAAGATTTTGTTCAAAATATATAAAAATATAGCGGAGCGAAAAGCACACGTACACGTCAAGCGTGTATGTACACATCATTTTCATCAAAATATGTGTTTTAAGACACTTATTATTCCAGATGAGGAAGGACAAACAAATTATTGAACATACCTGTGGAAACAACAACAACTCATCTTCTATCAAGAGTAAAATATGAACGCTTCCTTGTTTCCATACTGCTGTACCCTGCTTCTGAAACTCTGACAATGATTGAAACATTTCCACTTGTCGCCATTTGTAAATAAAAATTCTTCGCACGTTTTCATGCGATTAAGTCGTTGTATCGTTGCGTAAGAGCACCACAACTTAATCTTTCAAGAAACACTTTATTTTCCATGAACAAACCAGTAAAAGAGGACAAAAAATCCTCTCACAATGCATATTTTCAGCGTTCGAAGAATCAAAATGTTTGTTAAAGAAATGCGCCCGCAATATTTAGACAGCGACAACAGAATGCCCAGCTGTTCTGCTAACCAGTTATGAAAACGATCTTCTTTCATCCGCACCTTCCTCAGCCAGGCGCTGCAGCCACAAAGACTTGCTGTTGCCTGAGCAGATCTTTCTAGGACGGCCCCTGCGGATGCAATAAACTTCTTTAAACTATGGATAAATTCTGTTGTAGTTAGGTCTGGATTCTGGAAATAATTCCAAATACATAGCTCTCGACAGACTGCAGGGGCTGCTTGTTCAAAGCCCGATTAGCGCTAACCCTGGGTTAAATTCTAACCTGCTGTTTTTGTTTATGTACTTCTGCATGATCATTTGTTTCAAAACTTTAGAAAATAAAATCTCTATTGAGCCAGAAAAGATTTCTGTAAAAACGTATTCAACTTGATTGATGAGCTGTTGGAAAATTTAATGTATAGATTTGTTTACCCCAGGGTTAGGCTAACTGGCTTTTGAACAACCGGCCCCAGGTATACAGATGTGTTGAAAAAGGCGCTGTAAAACTTTATGTTACATTCATATTAGTTTTACACCTTAAGCACGTGACAGAGACACAAAAGCACATTGTTTGTGCAAACACTAGATTCTCAGGATGTTCAATAGTTTATGACCGTTTTTTTCTATAGTTTTGTTCATTACATTTATTCTTAAATAAAATATTTCAAAAGGTTATGGGTCCATGGACGTATGGTAAGGAGGAGATTAAGAAGAAAAACAAAGCGATAATAGAAAATATTTAATTTACATTAAAGAGTGGAGATCGAATAATTGAATGTTGTGATGGCTCCTGGTTTAGACGCGAATGGTATACGAATTATAGTAGTAGTGTATGTGGTTTTCGACCCGGATTTTTGAGGAGGAGTGAGGAGGAGTGAGGAGGAGGAGTGTGGTGGAGTGAGGAGGAGTGAGGAGGAGTGAGGGTGCGTAGTGACGTCACTCGTTAACACACGTCATAATTATATGCAATGACGTCACGCGGGCGAGCTTAAACACGATCGGACGAAACTTGCTGACTAAGCATTTTTTAGCGTCCCTCTACGTGTATGATACAATAGTTAGGGCTATACACAAGAGAATATGTTGTTGTCTGGAGTTTTATAAGTACAGCTCTAGCATTTTGCTGTTATTGTCAAGTGATTCCTTTAATGTAGCTGCTAGAGGAGTAAAAAATCTGATACTATATGAAATAGCATTAGTGTTATATATCTAAAACTTATATATTCGGGGTATACAGCTATATGTTTTGTTGTTAAGTAATATATATTATCAAGCGTCAAAACGCTGAGAAATAGCATGCGGTAAGAGTTATTATGTATCTACAGTTAAACTAATATTTAAATCCCGGTCTGCCATATGAGGTCTATATACGAGAGAATATGTTGCTGTTTAGAGTTATATAAACACATGGAAATTAGAGATTATGATATATAATTTTCAAGCGATTTCTATATTTTATTGCTAGTTTTTTAAAGTACTAAAACTCGGATAAGTTTAATAAATTTAAGCTATATTAAAGCACACCGGTTGCTATGTGTTGTTAGGGTGACACTAATTAAAGGATTAACTTTTATCAGAAATTTTCATTTTTCTACTGTGTGGATAAATACGGGTAGATTAGGATATTCATTGCGCGGGCGTCGCGGGTTATCCGTGCGGGAAGAGAAAAAGCGATTTAGACAAGACAGGAGCGCTTTGCAGCCAAAACTTGAAAGACTTTGTGTGGAATCCTGTAATGGTTGTCAAGTCGGTCATCCTAGTCAAAGACAACATGACTGCCTCATGATGAACGAAAACGAACGAGGGCAAATAAGGAATCTATTCGTCACAAAAATCATATTTTAAATATATTTTAGACATATTTTAAACTAAACAGTTTCTAATCCCGAGTTGTCAACGTCGTTGTTAAGGTCAATATTTACATGTTGTTCAACGTTATTTTAGCAAATATTCTACATACATATATACTGTTAAGATGACCGAGTCAGATCATAAGTAAGCTTATGAAGAATATAAGTTAGAATTGGAACAGTTGTAATATATTTTGCGATAAAAACATGTAGTCGTTATATACGTTGTTATGTCATTAGCGACGCTTGAGTGCATGCATATATTAACGTACAACATATTTGTATACTAATCAGGCGGGTGGTCTGCGCGGGCGGAAAAGCGGGCTTTGCAGGCAAAAGTTTGCATAAGATTTCAGGTTTTTTTTTTTTTTTTAATTCATATCTTGCTATCTTGAGTTATATAAACACGTGCACATGGAAGTTAAAGGTTATGATATATAATTGTCAAGCGATTTCAATATTTTAGTGCTAGGTTTTTAAAGTACTAAAACTGGGATAAGGTTAATAAATTTAAGCTATATTAAAGCACACCGGTTGCTATGTGTTGTCAGGGTGAATCTAATTAAAGGATTAATTTTCATCAGAGATTTGCATTTTCTAATGTGGATAAATACGGGTAGATTAGGATATTCATTGCGCGGGCGTCGCAGGTTATCCGTGCGGGTTGGAAACACAACAATAGGGAGCCTTATATTGGAAGAGAGAAAGCAGTTTAGACAGGACAGGAGGGCTTTATACCAGAAGTTTACACAAAAATTCAATCCTAAAATACATTTATTTCTTCGAGACGTTTACAAAGTTAATGTGGTCTACTTCTTAGAGCATAATGTGTTTGATTGTATATAAATTACGCACAACAATTTAAATGTTTTTTGAAATAAGAGTCGTTTGGCTTAATTGTTTATTCGCCATGGTTTCTATACTCCTGTAGCCCTACATCGATCCTACATCGACCCTACATCGACCCTACATCGACCCCACATCGACCCCACATCGACCCTACATCGACGCCACATCGACCCTACATCGACCCTACATCGGCCCTACATCGACCCTACATCGACCCTACATCGACCCTACATCGATGTCTTTCATAGTTAGGACTATAGTCTTTCATAGTCAGGACTATAGTCTTTCATAGTTAGGACTATAGTCTTTCATAGTCAGGACTATAGTCTTTCATAGTCAGGATTATAGTCTTTCATAGTTAGGACTATTGTCTTTCATAGTTAGGACTATAGTCTTTCATAGTCAGGACTATAGTCTTTCATAGTCAGGACTATAGTCTTTCATAGTTAGGACTATAGTCTTTCATAGTCAGGACTATAGTCTTTCATAGTCAGGACTATAGTCTTTCATAGTCAGGACTATAGTCTTTCAAGGTCAGGATTATAGTCTATCAAAACTATATAATCTCTGATAAAAGTTAATCCTTTAATTAGTGTCACCCTAACAACACATAGCAACCGGTGTGCTTTAATATAGCTTAAATTTATTAAACTTATCCGAGTTTTAGTACTTTAAAAAACTAGCAATAAAATATAGAAATCGCTTGAAAATTATATATCATAATCTCTAATTTCCATGTGTTTATATAA
>CACRXK020014352.1:0-11031 GCA_902702795.2 Paramuricea clavata
ATTATACCTCACAATGAGCTTGTCCAATCAGAGAACTAAATTTGTACCACATGACCATGGTATTTTTCAGCGAATACTATGACCTAGGCAATTTGAACCCTGGGTGTTTTACCCGGGGCCATGGTATTCGACTTCGAATACCACGCTTGAGCGGGAAATTCGACTTTTTAAATGTAAAGTTATCAAAAGTTGTGTTTTGAAATTAAAAGTTAATTGAATGGTATTTGTTTTCTACTTATTTTTGAAAGGTTCGGTATAATATACCATTTATAGACCTTTCACTCGGGGTATTCCACAAAAATTACCCTGCGGGATGAAATATTCCTCGGGCTTCGCCCTCGGAATATTTCATCCCTCAGGGTAATTTTTTGTGGAATACCCCTCGTTTCAGGTCTATAACTGATAAATATTCCTTTAATATTGTGATTGACTGTAAATAATTTATTACATAACACAATACAAACTAGCATAACTAGAGACCTAAATAAAAAGTCTACTAAGATTTCTAGTAGGTCTCTAGCTCGCACTCTACAATTATTGTAAATATACTACACATAAATTTATTGTACATGGAGAAAATTTTTAAAATAAAATAAATAAAATAAAAACTCTGCACATATTCGTGGTAGACCTACACTAAAAGATGATGAGCGATTTCGAACTGGGTCGATTATCCACGAATCGAAAAATACCTTCGGGTACGTAAACGCTTGCATAAACAATTGCCAAAATTGTTACACAAAAAGTTGCTAAAAATATTATACAAAAAGTGAACAAAAATGTGACAAAACTACTACTGAAATGACAAATTATAAATACACAGACAAATTTACAACAAACAAACATAAACTCAAAGCCAAGCTGCTGCTGTACTGTCAACGAGCACATGGTCAACAATTTGTCGATAATGTTGAGCAAAGATGATGTGGAAAACAAGAATGTGTCCATAGATCAATGTATGTCAGGTATAAATATATCTGATATTCTACATTTGTATTTCTAAATTTGACGAACTGTATTCAACTGTATTTCTAAATTTGACCAGAATAAAATAACAAGTCCATCAAAGCCCAAGGCTATAGGCGTATAAGGAAACTCCCAGTGCGATCACGACATGCATTATTTTATAATGTCTGCACACAAAAGCTTGTTAACGACTTTACTGCCACTGGTTGCCACTTACGTCACCGTGACCGTCAACCCATTAGAATGATGGTTAAGTAGGAAGTTTCGAAAAAGTCGATTGTTGAGAAAACGTCTCGGGCATAACATCAAAAGGACTGTACTCAGATCTTCAAATCTTCATTATATAGTAGACACAAGGTTGAAGTGTATTCCTGATGTTTACTGCCCAAAGGTTGAAATGAGATGCCAGACAAACCAATCAGTGAAAGATGTACGTCAAATTTTATATTTGTGAAGGTATGCTCGCAGATATATTCTATTTATCAGGTTCAACTCATGATTTATATGCACAACAGGTATACAAAAAATGTCAACCATTTAAAGAATATTTGCCAGTCAGCATTATGTACACATATTGAGACAAATCCTGGACCTGTATTCTATATTGATTCCAGCAAGACGATCAGTGCACCATATAGCCAAGGTAATCAGATTATTGCTGCCGAAGGCAGCCTCCTATTCTTGACAAAGTGTTTTAGCGCATTTGAATTTCCCGCCAACAGTTTTATAAACTTGAAGCGTATCTCGATTTTGTGTCGTTCAAGTGTTCGTCAGCAGTTGTGACGTCAAATTATGACGTAGCAGTAAGGAATTTACATTGGAGCATTATCATACCCCCAGGAGTTCACAAGAGCAAATCGATGACTGCCGAATACTTTGTTCAGCGAATGCGAACGACGTTCCAAGTATGGCGGTTAAAAATATTTTGATCAGCAAGCTTTGTAGCATTTTAACACGAGGTCAGGAGCGAAGCAAAGACATACTTTGTATAAATTCTGGCCTTATATTCAAGTTTTGTGAGAAAGGGAGATCGTTTAGAGGTTTTTCAAAAAATATTGAATACTATCGCCGTTTTGGGTTGTCATTTCAAAGTAAGTTATCCTGACATGTTATATGTTGTATTGCTGTAGGTTTTACTGTAATATACATCGTAACATTGACTGTGCACTCTGCAGTGACAGTGTTTTTGATATTTTGACAAATTATAACATTTTTATCTCCTCTAAGTGTATTTTTTGGCGTGTGTTCGTGGGGATCTTTTAGTCAAATCAAATGAAAAGGGGTCGCTCATATTATGTTTTTCAAAAAAGCAGTGAATTGTGAACTCGCTGTACCGTTCATGGACGACGAAGGTCTGGTACGTTTGGGTGGACGTCTTGAAAGATCACCTCTATCATATGACTGTCGACATCCGATTATTTTGGGAAAAGGATCGCATCTAGCTGCTCTTCTAATCAGAAGGTCTCACGAAGAGGTGAAGCATTTTGGAGTAAACACAGTACTCTGTAACCTGAGGCAGCGCTATTGGCCAATAAGAGGAAGGGAACAAGTGAAGAAGATCTTATCGAGCTGTGTCTTATGCAAGGAATGGCGTGGTAATCCTGGTGTTCAATTTATGGCTGACCTTCCTGCATCGAGAGTTGACTTCCCAAACCAACCATTTACCTTGACGGGCGTTGATTATTTTGGCCCTATAACCATCAAAGCTGGCTTTAGAGGAGGTCGACGAGAAAACAGATACGGAGTCGTGTTTACATGTCTACAAACACGCGTTGTTCACCTTGAAGTTGCCCAATCTCTATCAACTGATGATTTCTTGAAGGTTTTTTCTCGATTTGTCGCCAGGGGACCAATTTCGTTGGAGAAGAGAGAGAAATACGCCAGTTAGTAAAAGAACTATGCAATGATGTCGTTCTAAAGGCGAAGCTACAACAAGAAGGCTTGGATTGAAACTTCAGTCCTCCTTTTGTTCCTCACATGGGAGGAACCTGGGAAGCCATGGTAAAACTGGAAAAACGTGCGATAACAGCCACAACAAACGGAGTTCAACTCACAGATGATGAACTTTCCACCGTTGCAGCTGAATGCGAAGCCATGTTGAATAATCGTCCGTTGACGTATGTAGGAAGTGATCCAGATGACGTAGAGCCTCTGACCCCATCGCATTTCTTAGCTGCAGGACAGTTAATGCCATTGCTGCCGAGCGAAATCCAAGTTGAAGAAGTCTCACCAATACGGCGTTGGCTATTTCTACAGTCCATCATGTCAAAGATTTGGAAAACGTAGCAGAAAGAATATCTGCCTTGCCTTCAACGACGGCCAAAATGGAATCAAACAGTACGAAATTTGGAACCTGGTGACTTAGTGTTAATATTGGACCCAAATCAGCCAAGAGGACGGTAGCTAAGGGGCAAAATTGAAGAAACATTCCCAGACGACCGAAACGTTGTGCGATCAGCCAAAGTCTTAACTCAGAATGGAGTATTACACAGACCTGTGACTAAACTTATACTCTTATTAAGAGAACATTAATTTCTATAGAACATTAACTTATTTTGTAGTCGCCCAGACTGCTCCGCCTCTGGACTGGACGGGGAGCATGTTTATACGATTGAATGATTTTGCATATATGTAAATAGTGTGCTAATGTGTGGGTGTTATGCAACTATGAATACGTACTTTGCTAAGCGAACTATAGTCAGTTATTTATGAAATATCGTGAAGAACTTGAAGTCAAACTTGAAGTAATATTATATGAAATGAAGTATATGAAGTTAAATATATAAAGTCAAAACACTTGCTTTATTTTTACAACAACATCAACGTATAAGAATCGTATATGAAAACATCCGCCATCGCTTTTCATATTTATCTCCTCCCAGCCCGTGTACACAATACTTGAGGTGTTCACTTGGATGACAACATTAATACCGATTGGAAGCGTTGGAAGGACACTTTTCTTTCAATCGTTTCAGAATTCATTCCTAAGAAGCAATTGAAAGGTAGAAATCCGTTACCATGGATCAACGGCGATATTCTCCATCAAATTAAGAAAAAAGACTCCTACTGCACATCTTTACGAGAAATACAAGAGAATGCGTTCTAAAGTTAAACGGTTACTTAGTGACAGCCGCGAGAATTTCTTCTCCTCGGTTAACAACAACTTTATTAACAATCCCAAGCGCTTTTGGTCTGTCCTTAAACATAAATAAAAAACTTGCAGCATCCCCGATTTCATTTCAATGCCTGCAGCACTCAACTCCTCCGATTAAATTCACATTAGACCTAGCGCCACGAGACCAGCTGAAATAGCCAATATGTTCAATACTTACTTTGCATCAGTATTTGCAACAGACAACTTATCTGATCAATCTGAAGAACTAAGTACTGACCCATTCATATCTGAAGTAATTGTAAGCGAACTGGAAATTGAAACTTTACTTAAAACCCTCGATAGCAACAAAGCAACCGGTCCAGGTGAAATTCCAGCCAGACTACTCAAAGTGACTGCCTCCATCATTGCTCCCTCTCTTTGTAAATTATTTAATAAATCATTACGTTTTGGCACGGTTCCAGAAGAATGGAAGCTAGCAAATGTTGTACCTGTATTTAAGAAAGGTGAAAAAGATCACTGCGAAAACTACAGACCGATCTCACTCTTATCGATTGTTTCGAAACAGCTAGAACGTTGTGTCTTTATGAACATCATGTGCCATTTGTCCCAGATCATCTGCAAGTGTCAACACGGGTTCCTTCGAGGTAAATCATGTGTAACAAATCTTTTAGAGGCAATTGACTATATTGGCAGGATTCTGGACAATGGGGGACAGGTAGATACGATCTATCTCGATATGTCTAAAACCTTTGATCGGATTAATCATACGAAATTAATTACTAAACTGAGAAATTACGGCTTCGGTGGTAATTTACTAAAGTGGTTTCAGTCATACTTATCGGATCGTTGTCAGTGTGTAACGGTACTTGGTTGTATCTCAAACACACTTCCTGTATCATCAGGTGTCCCGCAGGGCTCTATTCTTGGACCAGCGCTATTTTTGCTGTATGTCAACGATCTTCGTGATTCAGTAAAGACCAGCGAAGTAGCCATGATTGCAGACGACACAAAGTTATTTTCATCTGTCAAATGTCAGGACGATGCTATGTTACTTCAAAGTGATCTTAGAAACTTAGGACACTGGTCATCTGTATCTGGTTTGACCTTCAATGAAAAGAAATGCAAGCAGCAACGAATAACGAGAAAGATTACACCAGTAACGTCAACATCATAGATATCTCATATACACTAGATAGCGCATCTCAGAATACAAAACTGAAGCCAAAAATCTCAGCGGTTTCCCCCATGAAAATAGGCGGCGGCCATATTGGTCGTTCCCACTCATCAATGAAATTCTATAGAAAATACTATATTTTTCTGCATTTGTGGATTAAAAATACCTTTTTGAGATATGTTCGCGTTGAAATCGCATCTTTTTTGGAAAAGGTTACAAGAAAAACATTAATTGGCGATGTTGTTGTCTTTCAATCGCATTTTAAAGCTAAAAATTTTGAATTACTGCATTCTTTATCATTGTCAAGTGTAAAGTGCATATTCAAACTGTGGATGATTCTCTGGTGAAATATCGTATAATATACATCTTCTTACAGTTTCTGGCACCACTTTATGGAAATAGAAAATTGGTAAGTAACGTTTAGATTATCAGCGAAGGCAGTTTATACTGTAAAATGTTTAAGACCGAGTCTTCACTTTGAACTTTCAGCTTCGGCAATTTTCACTGTAAATCTTTAGTAAAATGTTTAATTATTATAACTAACACAGAGTCTGCACTTGGTCATTTTTCACTGTAAATCTTTAGTAAAATGTTTAAGACGGAGTCTGCACTTTCAGCTTGGGCATTGTTCACTGTAAATCTTTAATAAAATGTTGGAGACAGAGTCTGCACTATCAGCTTGGGCATTGTTGACTGTAAATTTTTAGTAAAATGTTTGTGACAGAGTCTGCACTTGGGCATTGTTCACTGTAAATATTTAATAAAATGTTTGAGACACAGTCTGCACTTTCATCTTGGGTGGTTTCACTCTAAATTTTTAGTAATAACTAACTTTCTCTAATACATTCCATGTATAAATCACTGGTGGTTAAAAAGTACAAGTTTGTTTAATTTTTTTCCAATTTTTTATCCAGATGAATTCTCAGTGGTCTTCTTTCCAAGATGATAAAATTTAGCTTTGCAGTAACTCTTGATGTTCTTGATCAACTGAACAACATGATTTTCACTAACTGGTGAGTCAAAAAGATGGTGATCTAGCTCAGTAAAAAGGCTGGATATGGACAATGAAGAAGCCAGAACTTTATCCTTAGGAAATCTATAAAGGATGTTTATCAGACAAAGAACTAAAGAAGCTGGAACTTTATCCTTAGGAAATCTGTAAAGGATGTTTATCATGTAATGCAAGTCTAGTTTCAATCTATAAAATAGTATATACATGTAAAAATAAATTGCTTACTGATGAAATGTCCTGGGAAGTTTTCTTTTGAGTTTTCATTCTTCATTACTTGACCCTTCACTATCACTTCTTATACTTTATGAAAACTTAGGACAGACTTTTTACATGTGGAACATTCAAAAGCACAACACTGAGGACCTCTAACTTTTCCCATTGCTGTGAAATTTGCTGAGTTTAACTCAACTTAATTACAATTGGTGCCAAAATGGTAAAAACCTTTTGCCACAAGTCTCCAAAAATGTTTTTTAAATTGAACATGTTTTTTTAATTATATTTACAGTAACCACTAAACTCAAAAGGCTAAAATTGAGAGTTTATCATGTTTTTAATTCCTGAGAGTACTTACAAATTTTGTTTATTTTTTAAGAAAAGTTTAATATTGTGCATTTGATATGAGTCAAAGAATTGGAAAGCACTATTACACAAAGTCAAAAGTAGTATTTTATTATAACAATAGAATTATTCATACAATAATGAATGTAACTATATTTAAGATTATAAAAGTTACTGTGCATCAAGCAGTTTATTTCACTGATCTTATACTATAATGCAAGAAATAATGTGTGTCATTACAAAACAGGTTTTCCCATATTAGCCTAAAGCAGTTCTAAAATACAAATTACTGTATTAATACAGTGACCTATTACAGTAATTTGGCAGTTTGATTGCTTGAATTAAAAGCAAAAAGTCTTGTACTCACAGGACTCAATAGAAAGAAATGTTTCTTAACATCAATTAAAGATAGTTTGAAGCATATTCATACCATTGGATTATCAACTATATTTACATAAAACAATAGCAATTACGTTACTATATTGCCTGCGAATATAAAGTTACAATTGTTCTCTAGCTTCTAATAGATTTTGATCATGATGTGATTCCATGGAACTACAAAATAATACATGATATGTTGTATGTAAATAAATATACACATACTAAGAAGTAAGAATCATTTTTGTTTTGGTTCATTCCATGTTTTATATTGACTACTTTTGCCATAATTGATAAACTGTGACTAAAATGTTTTTCAATGTTGCCGTCTTTCACAAATACATTTACAATTTTGCCATGAAGCAATGGCGATACTAGCTCAAAATGTCTTATTTGGAATTGGTGGAACTATATTTATATATTAATATGCATCAAAATCTTAGTTCCACACACAACATGATATATTTAACAGCAAAATATTGAAAAATCGCAATGGTTTGTCGATAGTTGTCATATGGCCGCCCTTCATACGGGTCGACAAATATTGATATTTTCAGAAAAAATAATTAAATTTTGCCTACCCGTTATTCACAATATGAAGCTCCAATAAACTGGCATCGTTGACAACAAGTTCCACACTTAGAAACCCAAAATTGACTGCATAAAAGAGGATTTATGGTCAACTTTGTCCATTTCCGCAATACAAAATATACAAATTATCACGCTCCGTGGGAACGACCAATATGGCCGCCACGCGTAAAATGCGACTGCGATCAGGCTTCAATTTTCGCCCGGCTACAGGGTGGGATGCGCTATCTAGTGTATATGAGATATCTATGGTCAACATATATGATAAACGATCACCAATTAAACACAACCGACACTGAAAGAGATCTTGGTGTATGTATAGCATCAAATCTTACATGGAAAACACAAGTTCACCATCAGGCGTCAAAAGCAAACCAACTGTTAGGCTATATAAGAAGAAATACCATGTTCATCAAAAGTACTGCACCAAGACGAACATTGTATCTTGCACTGGTTCGATCTCATTTCGGGTATGCCTCCCAGATTTGGGCACCGCAGACCATTAAACTTATTGACATTTTAGAAAGAACTCAGAGGCGGGCAACAAAATATATTTTGAATTTGCCATTCTCGGCAGACGTAGACTATAAAACAAGATTACAATCCTTGCATCTTCTTCCCGTATCTTACTGGCATGAATACCTAGACCTGGTCCTCTTCTTCAAAATCACACACGGTTTGGTAGAAATGTCTGCTCTTCCTGACATTCATGTTATGGAAAGAACGACACGATCATCATCAAGTAATAACGCTAAATTGTCCGCAAATGTAAAACCAGTACCTACCAGCAGTCGTTTTTTGTCAGAACGTGTCGAATATGGAACTCTCTCGTAGATGAACTAAATTATGACACGAACTGCTTCAATTCCTTTAGATCAGCCTTACTGGAACACTATCACAAATCTTTAGAAGTTAATTATAATCCTGATAATCCTCGAACATTTAAAACTATATGCCTGAAATGTAACTCTGTACGAAGTCTTACATATCCGATATCCTACTGCTTTTAGTAACTAATATTGTTTGTTCGTAGGTTTGTTAGTCTGTCCAGTTGAATGCCCGCTGTTTGTTTGATTGTATCCAATTGGGCCCGCAGTAATTGGCAATAAGCTGTTGCGGTGTCCCGGCCACTCTGTTTTGTTATTGTAATTTTATGCCGGCAAAGTTAATAAATTAAGATCTTTTAATTCTCGTTCTTATGGGGTTTTTCTTCTTGATGTAGTAAAGTATTGTACTGTTCAACCAAAGGAGATGGTTTCGACCTCGTAGTGTTTACGTCGGCACAAATTTCGATACTGCGCCCTAAGACGCATTTTTTCACGCGAGCCAATCCTGGTTGATATCGGTTGATATAGGTTGATTGAGGTCGAGGGATTGAAGATGCTTTCGTAGACCATCGTGGAAAATTGATATCGCCAGCGACACAGATTAATTATATATTTATTTCCAAACTTAATCTATGGCAGCGATTACAATTTTTGAATGACGCTCTTGCGAAGGTAAGAGCCTGGGAACGAGGTTGTAGCAATGCGTGGATAAAACCCAAACATCAAACCAGACAATCAACTGAATTATCTCGGGATGAAGGCAAACCGGAAACTAGTAACCGCTTTGAAGTCTTCAATCAAAATACAAGTTCCCATGTTGTAACACCAGTGGTGATGAAAGACCTCGAGAAATAAGTTCAAGATCGCGTCAAATTACCCGACAAAACAAATAAATCTAGTTTATCTACCAAAAAAACACACTATAGATTGTAACCAACGTTGTAATCCGATTGCGATTGATGTTGAAGACAAACCTGAAACCAGCAACCGCTCTGATGTCCTCAATAACTTAAAAGAAAATGCTATTGACAAACCAACGGTTTCTCCAAATCAGTCTGAAAATCCACCAAACCAACGTCGTAATCCGATTGATGTCGCCATACTTGGTGATTCGATGATAAAGTTAATTAATCCTTCTAAATTACGGAAAAGCTTGAAACGTAACGTTATGGTGAAAACGTTCCCCGGCGCTAATGTCGGCGATATGCAACATTATGCTAAACCGACGGTCGAGAAAAATCCTAAAAGCGTAATTTTACATGTTGGTACTGATGATTTAAAACATTCAACTCCTAAAGAGATAGCAGTATCGATATCTTCACTTGGAAAACGGATAGAGGAGAACTCGCCGGAAACAAAAATGGTTATCTCAGAAATAATATCGCGATTCGACGATTCAAGCCTTATGCCCAAAATAGAAAATTTGAATGCCAGATTGAAGCAGGTATGTGACAATAACAATTTGGGGATTCATAACACATAAGAATATTAAAGCAAATCATCTGAATCCGTATGGTCTACACCTGAATAAGCAAGGCTTTACAAAATTAGCAGGAAACTTCATTGAGTATCTTAAACATTGTAATTGACAATTGATTACTAATGTTCCAACCTCCAACCAATGCGGAAGAAAGTGAAAATGGCACTAATAGCGCAGCGTCACAATCCAGCGCAAGCTCTCCTTTTTCTAAACTTAAAGGCTTTAAAATAGGCCAGATTAATATAGCCAGTCTCGTAAAACATTATCATGAACTTTTAGTATATATGCAAAGCAAATGCTTTGACATCCTAACTGTCAATGAAACTAGACTTGATAAAAGTGTATGTGACTATGAAGTTAAGATACCCGGCTATGATATTATTAGATTGGATCGGAATCGAAATGGTGGCGGGGTTGCAATGTTTATTCGTAAAAATATACCTTATATTATTAGGCAAGATTTAGTTCCTGACGCCATTGAGCTGCTTTGTATCGAGGTGAGAAAGCCAAAAAGTAAACCTTTATTAATTGCAACATGGTATAGACCACCTAACTCTAGCCACGATTTATTTCATAAATTTGAAAATTTCCTAAAGCTAGTTGAAGACGAAAATATGGAAATCATCATAACTGGTAATCTCAACTGTAACTTTTTAGAAACGCCAAAAAGCCAAGTCACATGCAAATTAGTTGACATAATAAATATTTATCAATTACAGCAGCATATTAAAATACCGACGAGAGTTACCCCAATAACATCTAGTTTGATTGATGTTATCTTTACCTATATGGGGGAAAATAAAACATTAGAAACAGGACTCATACCGCTTGTACCCTGGAACCAGAGGGTATTTATTTTCGCCTGTTTTGAATAACCCTCTGCATAAATTAAACTGACACTTAGTGAGGGAATTTTAGTACGAGTAAAAATCC
>CACRXK020014353.1:0-13169 GCA_902702795.2 Paramuricea clavata
TAAACACACACTTTTAAACAGGCTCCACGCTCCCTGCAATATAGACAAACATTACTATTACTAACTTTTCTCGAATTTGTTACGTTTAGGTCGATGGAAGTATCCAGGTATATGACCCTAACAACAACATAACTCGATATGAAGTCAAAAGACCAATAATAACTCCAGCACAAAATCAGACACAACGGACGCCAAATAGAAGAACGGGTATATTCTCATCATGCTATACCAGACAAACATCGAGAGAAAGTTGAGATGAAAAGACGCTACTAATTAACCTTTCTCACGCCGCCATTTTTGGGCGGCTTTTCAGCCGGAAGAGATTATTTCGCTGGCCTCAGAGTGACAAAACGTAACAAAGCAACGGTTTTACTAACATTAACCCTACTCCAAACACCAACTCTAACCCTAATCCTGATCCTTACCCTAACCTAACCTAACCCTACTCCAAATTCGTTTCTAAACCAATTTTGAAGAAAAAAGTTTTGACGAAATGTCAGTCTGAGGTCAGCGAAATAGTTGATGCCTTTTCAGCCGAAATCTGCGAGATAAGTCCACATAACAGAGCATATTACCAGCAGCATTTGATACCAGCAACATTGCTGATGGGATTTTTAACAGTTTAAATAAAGTATTTATTTATTTATTTATATTGATGGTAAATTTGCGGTTGTAAATGGTTAGTTTATTTTGATTGTTTTAATTGTCTGCATTGGTTAAGGAGAATTAGATGCACAAATTGGCGGATATTCGTCATCGCGAGAAAGGCTAATTGGTTTTGACTTCAAAATCTAAGTGACTGGATAGACTACACCACGACGAAAGAAGTTTGTTCAGAAATTGGAATGAAGTGTTAAGGAGGGAACGAAACAGAAATATAAATTATTTGAATGCTTGTTAATTTATTGACGATTTAACTACCAGTTTTGAAGTGCAATAGTAGTTAATTTATGTGAACTAACGTATTAGGTTTTTCAATTCAACCTATGGAGAAAGTAAGAGAATATTTCTCAAATATAATATTATAAACAATTATTGGATAAGTTTTTTGTGATATCGCTTTCAGCTAGACTGATAGCGCTTATCTCAAAACCTTAGACATGAAATAGTATATTAAGTTGTTATAGTGTACATATAGCTAGTTATCAAATAATAATTAAAATTAATCAAATAATTAAAGTGTGTGTTCATTGTTTTTATGGCATTGATTGTGATATTAAGGAATGTGATATTATCGAGTGAGGAGCGAAGTGGAAGTCAAATATAATGTGAATTAAGTCAATTAACCTCGTTATTGAAAGAGCCAAGTATATTTGAAAATACAACGTACTGTAACATAACATATACGTGTTTCAATGCCAAATACATCTCCACAAAACAACCTCAAATCGATATCTTCGATCACGAATTCTTATTCCGATGTATTCTTTGAGTTCCTACCCCCACACGGAAACAGTCTAAGCCGCAAAAGTGCAATATATTACAAAGCGCAATGCATGAGGGAATATTTATAATTCGTATGAAAAAAAATTCTTTTTATGCTGAGCAGATTCGTGTGTTTCGTATTTCAATGCACAGGAAAGGCAAATATTCGAAAACTCTGAAAAATACGACTGATGTGTCTATATCTAACTCCACGTAATCTTTGAGAATGCATGATCATGACGCTCACTGTGCACAAACAGAAAACCACTCTGAAACAATGCATTTTTCAATCCTGCAATCAATATATTGTATTCATTGTATATTTCATCTATATATTTCACAAATGAAAGTGGTATATATCATTGGTCATTGGATCATCCACATTTACGCCCGTATTCTAAAAGCTCACTCACACTCAATGAGTGGAGGTTCAATCTGACTATGATCTGAGCTTCCTTTGAGTGACACTCAAGAGAAGCTCAGATTGATCTCCACTCATTGAGTGTGAATGAGCTTTTAGAATACGGGCGTAAATTTAATAATTGCTATTAATTTTTGAAATTTTGTAATTTGACACTGATTTGGTTATCTGGAACGCCCGCTTGCCGTTGGCTGTTGCATGGTCATCTGGTAGTTATTAGAGCGAGAAAATAATTTTAAGTTTGTTTTATTTACATTCTGTTGCCTCACGATGCGAAGTATCTGCAAACCAAACCCACTAATTAAGAGTATAATTTTTGTACGAGTGGCTAAAATGAAGTGGTTTGTTTCTACTCTTGATATTAGTTTTTGAGTTACTTTCGTCTTCCGTTTGCAACATACGACAGACCGTTCGACAAACATAAGGTTACTACTACGGCCCACATCATACGCGTCTTATGATGTAATGGAAAGTACAAAACACGTCAAGACTCAAGTGCATGCGAACATCTCTCGAATGTCTCTTTCGATTCCGCCTCAGATATAGATGAATGTCATCCCGAAAAGACCAATATGTGCATCATCTTGTTCTTGACCTTGGATAGAGCAGGGGTTGTCCACCGAAACGAAATCACATGATTCACGCCTGACAAATACTTAGGTCAACAAAGTAAACATGCTTGCTGTGCAATCATTACCTGTGGTGCAATGAACAAACCAAACAGAATTTGTTTCACTAAAATGTCTAAATAAGGTATAAGATTATGTTTTTATAGAAGGGTCTAGTCATTCTAGATTGTATCCATAGACATAAATCACCAAGTTAGACCTTAGGGAAAGTCCCGAGATTAAAATAATGTGCAATCACTAACTGTTGTGCAAACCAAACAGAATTTGTTTCACTAAAATGTCTAAATAAGGTATAGGATTATGTTTTTATAGAGGGGTCTAGTCATTCTAGATTGTATCCATAGAGATATTAAATCACCGAGTTAGACCTTAGGGAAAGTCCCGAGATTAAAATAATCATCCTACATGGTACGAGGTTGTAAAATAATAAGCCTATATAACTGCCTTTATCGTAAACAAGTTTCAGAATATATGTGGAGATATCTTAAATTGCTGAAGTATTAACATCAATACAGCTGAAGTATTATAAAGGTAAGTTTGCTTTAGTTTCAATACTACATTCACAACAATTTCTGTTGTTTCAGTTAAGTCCGATTATTACCATTAAACGATTAGTTGGCTATTATATCGAATTATACTATATTTTATTGAAGAGACGACGCTTTAAAGGTACGCGATTTGTCGTGTATGAGGTGTGCATGTAAAGATTCGTATTCTAATACAGAAAGGGAAGGGTTTTAAACATGAAGGTCAAGCAAAGTGAGAGATTGAGAATTCCCTTTTTCCGTCTTGTGTGGTCTGCTATAAACCACGTCAATCTTAAGCGCGAACTTTGTTTACGTTTTGAACTGGTATATTTGTAAAATATGATATACTAACTGAATATCTAACACTTTTCTGGTTCGCTATACTTGTAAACTAGAAGTTACTATCGCAAGGAAAGTGCTGCCTCACCTCCAACGGATGAAATGAATATAAACTGGACGTTTCAATTCAAAAAAGTTTGAAAGATGCAAAATTTGGGCAATGTTTATATCTGGGGTCCCTTTGTTATGAGCAGAACTGATGCCCAGAACGGAGTGGACATCATCTTAACGTCTCGGAATACTCGAATACATGCGATAGAGTTTATATCCAAACAAACATGTGGAACCATGTTCAGCATTGGTTATATGTTTCTATGTGTATTATATTGAAGTAAATATTACTTAAAAATCTAATTAATAATTCACGAGGAAAATACAAAAGAAATTAATGTTTAATCAATGTTTGTATAAATCGGATAAAGATTTGTCCTGATCTTACATAAACTTCAGCTTTGATTTTCTCGGGTTAGACAATGTTTATTTTTAAAATTACTTCGCCAATGAATTCATAAGATGGGTCGCATTTTAAGCGCGTTAAAACATTCGCATCTGATCTTTATCCGATATATTTTATCTGCATGATATACAGCTATTTCAATTAAGGTTGTCCACGAGCAAAGAGGAAAAGTCGAATACGAGCGCGAAAGGCTGCTGGGAAACGTTAACAAATTAATGAATTTTCAAAGATTCCCAACAGCCTTTCGCGCTCGTATTCGACTTTTCCGCTTTGCTCGTGGACAACCTTAATTGAAATAGCTGTATATCTATATCTTTATCTGATGAGCTATACTTGTGGTGATCTCACATCAACTTATCAATCATTTTCAAAAGTAGTTGGAACACCTGTATTTTAACCAGAGACGTCAATAAGCACAGTTTTGTTGTTTTGTTACACATAATCTACGTATAAATCCCTCCCCTACCATGCACCCCCAATGTTGGAACGCCCTGACGCATCAAATGATATGCTAAATGCCCACATAATGTCGCAACACAAATTATTCATGTTGTTTCAAGCATTCCTAACATACACAAAACTACATGATATCCTCTTATTCCGCTTCGGGTTTTAGACCTATTGCTCACCATAGAATCAGAAGGTAGAGACTTTTCTGGGCTACTTGTCGTGATTTCACAACGTCAACTGTCAACCATTTTCAACAATTTTACTCGTCAAGTGGAGAGTGCTGCATTGTCAATAAGTACTAAATTACAGTTTGTTGGAACTAAGACAGAGAAAAGAGAGAGAAAAACAAAACTTCGGTGTTGATAACTTTCAATATCACGCGAAAAATTATTAATTATTGTCGTAATAGATTTTTTGAAGTTTAGTAAATTTCATGTCCGCGTTTTCCACCTGACATGCGTGTCCGCGGCGTTTTCCACTTGACTTGCGTGTCCGCATGTCCGCGTGTCCGCATGTTCGCGTGTCCGCATGTCCGCGTTTTCCACCTAACCCTAACGCATCAAATGTTATAGTAAATGCCCACATGTCCTAACACATTTGAAAATGATTGTTGTCCCTAGCATTCCTAACATACTTCATGATTTCATTAATACTATTTACCAACATTTACACATTAATCATACACACAAAACTACATGGTATCCTCTTATTCCGGTTTGAATAGTCATTTCATAAGCATTTAAATGGATTTAAAGTTTCCTATGCGTAATATGCACGTGTAAAAAACTCGACAGGAAAACACCCTAATTAACGAAATATAATATTTCACGAGTGTTGACTGTCAAAGTTTCTGTGATCACAGTAGGAACCTTGCATCGGTCAGTTAAATTCTAAGTTTTGAAGGATTTGTAAGAAATGTTTGAGGCGACTGACTAATGTGTTCTAACACCGAGTCAATTCCCTCAAACATTTCTTACCAATCCTTCAGAACGTAGAGTTTACCCATGCAAGATTTCTACTGTGAACTTTGACAGTGTAAATAAATTGGCCTCATGCGGAAGGAAGTCCCTCAGTCTGATTTGGGGTGGGACAGGAAATTGAAAGAAAAATAGGAATTCTTTCCGGCTTAAAGGTGCTAAAACAATCGGGAAATCCTGTATGAGATTACTGCAAAACTAAAGATTAAACTAAATTGATAGAAAAAGATTAAGTTAATTTGATAGAAATGAGCAACTGTCAAATAAGGAGAAAATCATGGGTTTTACTATCAGCAATATCGTGCGGCAGATGCTGGTCAACCTACAGACGTTCTAGACAAGTAAATATTTGTATTCATGCTGACAAGTCAACAGAATTGCGAGATTTAATTTTCTTCTTTCTATACTGAATGTCAACATTTCTAAAGTTGAACACCATCTGCTGGCCTGTAAAGGCTGGTTGAACACCGAGGGAGTTGCTACAAACATTTCTTATAAATCCTTCAAAACTTAGACTTTACACATGTAAAATTCCTACTTAAAATTCCACTCATTGAGGAAAGTGTTTAACACAGACTCGAGCTGTTCCCTCAAACATTTCTTACAAAGCCTTCAAAACTTTGCCCAGGCAAAATTCCAACTGTTGTGATCACAGAAACTTTGATAGTGTAAACCAGACTTAAGAGTTTGTATATAGAACTTGTTCCACGTGATTTTAAAGGAAGTCCTTCAGTCTGATTCGGGGTGGGGTGGGGTGGGGTGAGATGGGAAATTGAAACATAAATAGATTTTCTTTCCAGTTTAAACGCACTGGAACAAATCCTGTATGAGATTAAACTAATTTGATAGAAAATGAGCAACTGTCAAAGAAGGAGAAAATCATAGGTTTCACTGCCGTGCAGCAGATGCTGGTCAACCTGTAGACAAGTAAATATTTGTACTCATGCTGACAAGTGACAGAATTGAGAGATTTACATTTCGAAAGTTGATTACCATCTGTTGGCCTGTAAAGGCTGGTTGAACACCGAGTCCATTCCCTCAAACATTTCTTACAAATCCTTCAAAACTTTGAATTTACCCAAAATTTCTACTGTGATCACAGAAACTTTGAACACTAGTAAACCTAGCCTTATAGTGTGGAAGCAATTAGCCTTTCCCACACCGCCATGTTTGGGTGGCAACCTTTTTTAAGAAGTGAAAATGAAACTTTCTATAACTATGGTTGCAAGTAGTAAAATCATTATCTAAATTGATTTACAGTTGAATATTTGAAAAATTATTTTCACATGGCTTAGATTTTTCACGTTGTTTATAAAATAGTACTACAAAATGGCAGATTTAGACCTGCGTGAGAAATGCTAATTGGAAGCAATTCAATAAACTGGCTTGCCAACAGGATGATTTCTCTTCACTAAATTAAAATTCCACGCATTGAGGAAATCTTGTACGAAATGAAAGTGAAGTGCATTTCAAATCACGCACAGACATTGTGTCATAAATAAATAACGCCTGCCAGCATTACTTTCAGACTATGTTTATTTTAATACTGTATCGAAAGTACTTGAATGCCAAGTATGTTCATACCCTGATCTGATAGGTTAACACAGATTACGCCCATGTACTTAACAAAGACCGACATCCGGAATTAAACTAATTTTTTGTTCCTTGAATTTCGCTATAAAGAACTGCATGTTCTGTGTAGTACTACAGTTGTAACTTATACATCAAGAAGGGAGCAAGCCCTAGTAGCTCTAAGCTAGGTAGGTAGTACTTGTATTGTATACTATACGTGGATTTCACGAAGAGAGACAGTGCTACACACGATGGTCAACTCCGAAATGAAAGATATAGTGATCACAGTGACAGACTACATGGTTCAGTACATGTACTGTCTGTGTTTAGTGACAAGCACATGTGACTGCAAACATTTCGCAACATTCGTTCGCTCGCCCCGATGAAGCGAGGAGTTGATGAGAGTTTGCAGTCAGGCATTTTTACTGGGGACATTTCAAGCTCTAGATTAACAAAATAAAGTGATGTGTGTTCAACTACGAGTGCTTTATGAAAAGTAATGAGCGAAACTTATAGTTGAACCAAGGTCGCGTGACTTCTTCGTTTGATCTGGATGGATGCCTTTCAAGTTGAGCAGCATGTTGTAGCACAACAAAGCTTCCTCATACACAACAACCAAGATCTTTTACTTTACTGAATGTATTAATCAATCTTATTTGTCATTTTAGATCGACGTCAGTGCAATATGGCGACAGCGGGGAGCACATTACCAGCGAGCACATTACCAGCGAGCACATTAGCAGTGAGCACATTACCAGCGAGCACATTACCAGCGAGCACATTAGCAGTGAGTGAGGTCAATAAAGACCAGAGGCAGAGCATTAAATTGATCGAAATACAAGAATTATCAAGATTGCAAAACGAGAAAGACGAGGTATGATATATACTAGCTGGATACTTTGATTGCTACTATTCACAACATATAGCTAATTATTACTGACGAATTACTTATTTTATAATTGGCTAATTAACTCGCTAATTGATACATTAAAAAATAAACTTACTACCCTCAACTACAACCAGCATATTGCTAGCTAACCAAAGTGCAAACTTTCCTCAAAATTATTCAACAAAGGGACCGCGGAACCGGGGGGCATGCCCCCCCCCCACTTTTTTGACGGATAAAAAAAAATACCGGATAGGCTCCACGCTCCCTGCAATATAGACAAACATTACTATTACTAACCTTTCTCGATTTTGTTACGTTTAGGTCGATGGAAGTATCCCGGTATATGACCGTAACAACAACATAACTCGATATGAAATCAGAAGACCGAAAATTGACAGTGAACAATGTGATGGGAAAAATAAAGACAGAATAACTACAGCACAAAATCAGAGACAACGGACGCGAAATATATTCTCATGCTATGCCAGGCAAACATCGAGAGAAAGTTGAGATGAAAAGATGCTACTAATTAACCTTTCTCACGCTGCCATTTTTGGGCGGCTTTTCAGCCGAAATCTGCGAGATAAGTCCACATATAACAGCGACTTTTTATAGTTTTTTGACGAATAATGGTAAATTTGCGTTGTAAATAGTTAGTATATTTTGATTGTTTTAATTGTCTGCATTGGTTAAGGAGAATTAGATGCAAAAATTGGCGGATATTCGTCATCGCGAGAAAGGCTAATTGGTTTTGACTTCAAAATCTAAGTTACTGGATAGACTACACCACGACGAAAGAAGTTCAGAAAATGGAATGAAGCGTTAAGGAGGGAACGAAACAGAAATTATTTGAATGCTTGTTAATTTATTGACGATTTAACTACCAGTTTTGAAGTGCAATAGTAGTTAATATATGTGAACTAACGTATTAGGTTTTTCAATTCAACCTATGGAGAAAGTAAGAGAATATTTCTCAAATATAATATTATAAACAATTATTAAATGAGGTTTTTTTTGTTATCGCCTTCAGCTTGACTGACAACGCTTACCTCAAAACCTTAATATCATAAAAACCTCATCCAATAACTTGAATATTTATACATAAGATATGAAACAGTATATCTTTCAAGTTGTTAGTGTACATATAGCTAGTTATGTAAATAATAATTAAAATTAAAAGTGTGTGTTCATTAAATCCGTTTCTTTATTTTAATGTCCGGTGTTTTCACGGCAACTATCAAATAGCAATCTTCATAGTAAAAATGACAAATTTTAAAAAGAAAGCAATTTAATCGCTTATCATTCCATTAAAATTAAATATACTACAAAGTACAATTATACATGAGAGTAAAATTATTGCTGTCTACAAACAGTTTAGGCTAACTAGAACAAAAAAATTAAAACAGTTCATTACACATGTTAAGTCGATGGAAATTACGAAACTGTCCAGCGATATTTTGAAGTGAAAAGTTTGAATTAACACTTTTTCGAAAACCGAACTTGTAAAAAATTGAAACGTCCCTGGTGTTTGTATATTCATACCTGACAACAGGATAGAGCTTTCCCAGTTCCTGACTTTGGGTTTTCCAAATAAAGTTCTTAAAACAGGAAAATTTGATTGTACAAAACAAAATCGTGAATGAAAGGCGTTATTTTCATGGTAAGGGCCCATTCACTCATAAAGTATATGATATATGTGAACTATTTCTGAATCTTTTGTTTGCTAAGGCAAGTGGTCCTCAGAATCGCGAGATCTTTCTTTCATATTTAGCAATACATTTTTATTGCAATTTTATTATTTATGGTTATAGAATAAAGCCCTGCGCAAATAACAAAGAATTGTTACGGAAACATTGTGTCCTAGCTAAGCTCCCGAAGGTGGGCAAACCAGGAACCATTGTGTCCAAGCCATGTTTCCAGATGTTGGGCAAACCAGTAGACATTGTTTCCGCAACAAAACTCACACTTGGTAAACAAAACATGCTTCTAAATTCGTTGGAAAATATTGTTTGCTTCCTAAGAAGAAAATTGGTATTTTTCCAAAAATTGGTAAAGTTTTCAAGAGAGAAAAATGTTGAAACATTTAAGGAGCATTGGTATTTTCAAATATTTGCGCCACAATGTTTTCCATAAGTGAACTTCACTACGTGGGAAATTGAAGCACATGGTGCTCAACTCTAACACCTGTACTCTAAAAGCTCACTACACTCAAAGAGTGGAGATTCAATCTGAGCTTCCCTTGAGTGTTAGTGCTGTTTTTGAATAGCTGAAGGGTTATAAGAGAAGCTCAGATTGAACCTCCAGTCTTTGAGTGTGAGTGAGTGAGTACAGGCGAAAGAGGAAAGACAATTAATCCTCCACATCTTGTACACTAGGTGGTAAATACATTGAATGAAATATTTCGTTTGCTTGCTATCGTAAGTGTCAATAGAGAGTTTAAGATATTCAAAACAAAGAAATTCTTGATGGAAGACAAAAAGTATGAATAAATTTGTGGTTCCAAGGGTATCCTCAACAGCGTTGTCATTCTGAATACAACGTTAAGCTAAGCACAATCACGTCTTCCAGCAACGTGAAAGTTTATTACGACGTTAGATGTGTTACATAAAGTCAACCTTATTGCAAACACTACCGATCGTTCTCCTCAACTTAGCTGTTTGTTAAGCCCTGGGCAAACTAGGAAACATTGTTGTGGAAACATTTGTGATTCTCGATGTTTCCTCAAATGTTTCCCTGTTTGCCCACTCGTGGGTTTATTGTTACCGAAACAAAATTTGCTTCCCGAGAAGCAAAAATGTTTCCTAGCAAATTCAGAAATATTTGATGTTTCCCTATGTTTCTCACTAATGTTTCCGCAACAATGTTTCCTATTTTGGCCAGGGTTTTGTCAAGCGTTATTACAGTAATCAAAGTACTTAGCGCTCATTCTTGAGCTGAAATTCAGACCGCGTCGTAGTTGAGTTTGCTGTGTCGTAGATCTTAAACTCTCTAGCACGTTTGAAGTTTAGCAGCATACTGTCTAGCACAACAAAGCTTACTCACAACACACAACAACCAACATCTTTTACTTTCCTGAATGTATCAATAAATTTGTCATTTTAGATTCACGGTCGGTGCAACAGAGCTTTCAATCTCTGACGAAGGGATTAGTATCTGAAGTGTCGTACACTTCATCCTCGTCGTCGTTATATTCCGAGGTATCGTATTTCAACACCGTGTGATGTGTTGGGGACTGGAAACGAGAGAATGTCTTGCGTTTCACATCCTTGATGACGTCAGCAGGTGTGGCTCCATGGCGATGGTAACGATGGACAAAGTAGAGGATAATTAGGATCACAAGGATACATAGTAAGACACCAACGACGATCCCCGCTGTGTTGGGTGAACTGCTGCCCCCATGCTGTGAACCCACTGTAAGAGATGAATGTTGAATGAATGAATGATAGAAGGTTTAAAGCTGCGTTGTTTACACTGTATGGTCTGTACCGGCCACGGAACTGAATAGAACTGGAACGCTACCTCCAACCGGAAATGTGAAGCCAAATTCTTGTTGTCATGCCCAGTCTTTTCATGCATGCGAAGAGCGCTCGATCAGTCAATCATGTCATAAACACGCGTGATCTTTCCTCCAGACATGCGTGTCTGTGATCTTACCTCAGACACGCGTGTCTGTGATCTTTCCTCCAGACAAGCGTGTCTGTGATCTTACCTCCAGACACGCGTGTCTGTGATCTTTCCTCCAGACACGCGTGTCTGTGATCTTTCCTCCAGACACGCGTGTGTGATCTTTCCTCCAGACACGCGTGTCTGTGATCACACGCGTGTCTGTGATCTTTCCTCCAGACACGCGTGTCTGTTATCTTACCTCCAGTTCCAGTAAAATTTGGCTTCAAGAAAAAAGATAGGCAGTTTACTACAGGTAGCGTTCCAGTTATATTCAGTTGAACGGTACCGGCACAGATTAAGAGATCCTCTTATAATCTGTGGTGGATAGCTTTCCATAGCGACGTGAAAAAACAGCTACCCTACCTTTTAGGAACGCTATTTTCAGAGGAATTATTGCAACGGAGAGATGTTGTTTCGCTCAGCTTCTGAAAGTTGTACATTCCGTATGGGACACGTGATTTTTCACGCCACTATGGAAAGCTATCCCGTATAGTGTACACCTAGCCTTAGGTATTTTGTTATTCATGGTGAAGATATTACCAAGATATGTTTTGCATCTACTGTAAAGCTTAGCATAAGAATTTAGAATAAAGAACAGCGATGAGGGAAGTTAGGGAGTAAATATTATACAGTGATATATATCAAGGATATTTTGTTGTGCTACATATATCACCACTAAATACTGTACTTCTGTAATGTCAGGGTAAAAAGATGGGAGAAAGGAATGATGCAATCAAGAAGAACAGACGAAGTAGTACTATACACATTGCTTCACAATTTTTAACAACAAAACAAATAAAAATACTCACAATTGACAGTCGTTAGGAATGCTGTAGCACTGGTATCGCCATGAACATCACTTATCTTACACCTGTACTCCCCAATGTCGTCTTCGTTCACATTATTAATAACCAGTTGTCTGTTATTATCCAGGATTTTATATTTTTTGCTAGCAGTGAGAATGTGGTTGCCTTTAGACCACGTGATATGTTGTTCATTCAGAGTGACGCCATAGCAATAAAATGTCGCCGACCCACCGAAAGTCGCTTGTGTATTTTTTGGCTTTTTGAAAATAAACGGACAGGCTAAAAGGTTACAAAAAGTATTTCCTCGTTGAGTACTGGCGAATAGTTTTATTAAACAAGCAAGTAAGTAAGTATTCTGCTTCAAATTGCAAGCATACTCGAGATAACTGTTATCAAGGAACACTTAGCATTATTTGATATAGAGTTTTGCGGGAAACAAAGGATGTGCTGGGGACATGCAAGATCTACTAGGGACTTGCGGGACATGGAGAGTGTACCGGGGAGTTGCAGGATATGGACGATATACTGGGGATTTACTGGAAATGAAGGATGTACTGGGATTTGCGGGGCATGCAAACACTCTTATACCGTAAAAGTGCGAAGGGTTCCCCCTGCTGATCTCACCGAATTAAAAGCTGACCCCCTCCCCAAGGCAATAGAGAGTTTAAACTTCCAATACCAATACCAATACCAATACCGATGTTTTCACTTCCGTTCTCATTTTGGTACCGGGAATTTTAAAGCGTTAAGTTATCACGACAGATAAATATAGAACACATTAATCGTCACCGAAAATGTGCGGTATACTAAATGGCAGCTGAGCTAAAATTCCGACTAAAACATGACTCAGGCGATGCTAATAAACAAATAGTATACTTGTTTATCATAAAAATCATGAAATATCCGATTTATATGAGTTTATCTTACAATTCCCCCGACTTCCAATACAAGGCGACTTCGGTAGTGGTGACTTCCAATACACTTGTCCTCGTGCTTCTTGCGAGCAGAGAG
>CACRXK020014354.1:0-13168 GCA_902702795.2 Paramuricea clavata
TCAAACATTTCTTACAAATCCTTCAAAACTTAGAATTTACCTATGCAAAATTCCTACTGTGATCACAGAAACTTTGATAGTGTAAACCATCCTTTACAACACTCAGTAAGTTTCCTCAAACATTTCTTACAAATTCTTCAAAACTTAGAATTTACTTATGCAAAATTCCTACTGTGATCACAGAAACTTTGATAGTGTAAACCATCCTTTATAACACTCAGTAAGTTTCCTCAAACATTTCTTACAAATCCTTCAAAACTTAGAATTTACCTATGCAAAATTCCTACTGTGATCACAGAAACTTTGATAGTGTAAACCATCCTTTATAACACTCAGTAAGTTTCCTCAAACATTTCTTACAAATCCTTTAAAACTTAGAATTTACCCATGCAAAATTCCTACTGTGATCACAGAAACTTTGATAGTGTAAACCATCCTTTATAACACTCAGTAAGTTTCCTCAAACATTTCTTACAAATCCTTCAAAACTTAGAATTTACCTATGCAAAATTCCTACTGTGATCACAGAAACTTTGTTGGTGTAAATCAGCCTTAAATAACTGCATTTTAAAATAACTGCAATAATAATTATACGTAGTGTTTCCACAAACCAAAGTTTAGAATTATATCACTAAAGTTTGTTTTATACTTTCAGGAGCTTGAACCACGCATTGCCGAGTCGAGTGAGATTTTAAGGGATGGTTTTGCTGCAAATAACGAAGGTATATAGCTATATGTTTGTTGTTTTGCCATACATATTTCGTAAGTTTCGTACAAGTTTCTCATTTCCATTAGCAATAAATAAGATAGAAATTAAGTGTGGATTAATTTTACATTTTAAAATAAAAAAGGGTGTATTAGGGCACATTGTTGCTTAATGGGTAATGATCGATCTGATTCGCTAGCGTGAACGGCTCCTAAAACGACCACAGAGTAAATCGAGGGTGCATTAACTACTTCAGTAACCGATCCGCTTTTGTTTTCTAGAGCTCTCAAAAGTCGTGCAACTCTTTAGCGATGACAAGGTAGCTGGTTTCTTTTAAATTAACTTTCTTAGCAGAAGAATAGAATGACGTTTAAAATTTCGGTTATAAAATTTTAGAATTTTTCAAACAATTTTTTTGGTGTTGGGGACTGGTTTTAAGTCTACTGTCCAACAGATATTTTCAAACTGATATACTGTAATAACCTAATATGTATCTTTTCAGGATTTATTGAAATACTCTCTGGAGGACCTGTACAAACTTTGGCAGTGTATTGCTGAAATATCTTCTAATAGACAAGTGTACATTATCGACCTCGCCAAGACGTTTGAAACTATTGAGCAAGATCGCTATACAATGGTATATAATTACTAAACTTTATCATCAGTTCTAAACTTATTGTTCTTCAAAGTACACACGCGTAAAAACGCACAAGTTGTAACAAACCTGCAGCATGCAGGGTTGTAGCAATGCTGTTCCAACAACTTGTCAACAGCATGTGTTCGCACTGTTTGTTCCCAGCTTGTTGACAAGTTGTCAACGGCTTGATGGCAACTAGCTTGCTGCAAGGTAGTTGAACTCAACAGACTTGTCACAAGTTGTTCCAACAACTTGCAATTCAACAACTTGTCAACAAATTGTGAGTGACAATCTTGTAGCAATTTGATCAAATAACAGCATTGTTACAACTTGTTGACAAGCTTGCTACAAGCCTGTTGCGAACACATCTTGTTGATATGTTGAGAGATTCTTACGTGTGTATAAGATAAGGGACACCCTCAATGATCCAGTCTTCTATAGCTGGGCTTCAGCCACGTCATACGTTGGAAACACATTTATCGGATCGAGTTAAATATTCATTATAAGTATTGATCTTGTGTTTGGTATGAAATATATGCAATTTAACGAAGTGTACTTGCTTACACAAGGCATAAAGCGGCAATATGTATTAGACTTGAGTGAAACCCACCTATACATGATCGAGGAGCAAACCTAAACTAACATAACTGTATTTATACTAGTAGCCTATCACAGACGTAATCGTCCGGGTTATACAAACGGGGCCTAAAAATGGTTATATTTATATATGTATATAGCAGTGAGACACAAATTCTCGTTTGTTGGTATGTATAGGTTTGTGAAACGTTTAAAAATTTCATTTCGACATTTGTAAACATCGCTTATCTAATGTCGTCCGATGTTCACCGTATGATGGAAAAAGAAGCTGACGAAATCAACTCAACAATGATATGTAATCGCAAAGCTTACGCAGACCTTGTTACCACGTTACACAAAGGTTAGTTACAGGGTAAGGGGGTAGGGAGCAGGGCAGGAAAAAAGAATTTCCTTCCTGGGAGCACAACCTGGAGACGAAAATATCCTGCAGACCAACGGAGTATTTTTGTGCTAAATCTGCATGTGCATAAACGTATAGTATTCTAGCTGACCATGGTTTTAAATTCAAGGAATAATGTCTGTCAACCATATGTACGTTGTTGTACCCATAGTGGGACATGGGTGTTAAGCTCGCCTATTTTGTCCGCCCCTGGGGGGGGGGGGGTGTAAGAGGAGGGGAGGGGGTGCTTCCCAGGTCGGAGGAAATCAACTTTTAAGCGTGATTTGTAATTGAAACCTTATGCAGGGGGGGGGGCTCTCCAGAAAGAGGTGGGGAAATAAACTAAACAATGGTTGGTAAGAAAAAAATATTAGGCAGATTAATTTACCAAAGGGTGAATTGTAGTTCCTACGAGACAATACACGCTTTCGGAAAGTGCGTCATTTTGGCTATAGATCCTCGTATGTGTGACATTGGTTGAATTCCGACGTCTCAATCACGAAAGCGAGTGTATTTGGTGTTAGATACGTTTGTGGTTAAATTACTAATAAGCAACTTTAATAGTATAGCGTTGCTATAATTAAATCAACGTTTATCCAATGTTTTCGTTGCCTCGTTATTAGGCGCAGTTGAATTGGAAAGAAAATATTACCATATATGGGAAACACGTGTAAAATCTTGGAAACAATTAAAGAGCAAAGAAGCTGTGCAGGGATTTGTGTATGTGGAAAAGATTACATACAATATATTAACGTGTATAACAGCAGTACATTTAGTCAATAGAATGAGAAAGTTGGGAAACTCGATGCAGACCTCATTACCGGTATCTATGTTTTTGTCTTGGTTTAGACACGTAAAAACGTATTACAGGATCTGCAAACAAGTTGTAACAAGTCTGTTCACAAGCTGTCGAGGAGGGACAAGAAATGTGGCAGCACACATTTAAATTAAATCTTTAATGTAAAAATGAGATATTTCATTTTTCTTCACATATTTGACGCCTGTCACCATATATTTTGTCCCTGCAAACGATCCCAGAATGCACTATGATCTCTGTTGAGAAAAGCTAATACACACACATGACGATGAACCGACCGTTTCTTGCATAAACCAAGGCAAAAACATAGATAATGAGGTCTATTATGTCCGCATTGAGTTTCCTAACCTTAATTCTACCGGGTGTCCCAAAAAAAAGTACTCCGGTTTGATTCCTAATAACTTCTAAACAAGTAAAGCTTTTAACGAGAAATAACTTGCATCAAATAGAGGAAGGACTAACTTAGATTTTGATATATTACAGTTGTATTTCACTTAAAAATTCTCGGAGATATTAATGTTTAAAATCGGGAGCATATTTCTGGATGTGTCTGAAATATGCAAAAAACGGCGTATCAAATATTAATCAAGATTTTCCCAACTGAAATATGCACTATTACCAGTAAATAAATGACACTTGACAAATTGTTTATTATGAAACAAAGTATTATTATCTACAAAATACAAACAAGATTTATTCGTCCGAAATCCACATGTGTTCCTAGCACGAATATATATACGTTTCCTTATTTCATGAGACCACTGCATTGCGAAGGATCGTCATGGATCGTTCGTAGTTCAGAATTAGGGCATGCTGTCACAATGGAATTGTGAAGCTCTTCTAACTTCTGCAGTGTTCTGAAATCTTGTTAAGAACACCTAAACTCTTTTGCCTTTTCTTAATCTTGGCAAGTTCAGAATAAACTGAGAATGAAACACAATCAAACCATAAGACATAACAAGCAACTCCCCAGAGACATCCGACATTTTTGGAACAAAACGTATAACAAAATAGTAGCGTTGATACTGTGATGCATGTGTATTTGCAAAAAGCAATATTATTACCTTCATTAAAGAATAATATTCATCCTGCTCTAACCGAGAAATAATCAACTCTGTTTTGAACCCATGAAAAACATAAAAAAAATAGGCTATTTAAGAAAAATTTAAGCGTCTGCCTTGCATGGTCTTTATGTACCTTTAAGTTTGTAAAGACCTATTAAATACTTGCATAATTTCGAGCGTTCATATTTCAGGAAACAATGAGCTAAGACTTACATGTAAGATGTCTAAATCTACGCCATATCCCTTACAAACCCTAACGACAATTCGCTGAAATACAAGTTAGCCTGATATGCCATTAAGCAAACAAACGCTGGAGTTAATATTTGATATGTCGATTTTCGCCAATTTTAGACACATCCCAAAATATGCTCCCGATTTTGAACATTAATATCTCCGTGAATTTTTAAGTAAAATACAACTGTAATATATCAAAATCTAAGTTAGCCCTTCCTCTATTTAATGCAAGTTATTTCTGTTTGATAGCTTTACTTGTTTAGAAGTTATTATAAATCAAACCGGAGTACTTTTTTTTGGGACACCCGGTATATAAGCAGTAACGCAACGAAGTGGATTTTGAGTGCTAGTATGCCTTTGCCAAAGACGTCAGGGTATTTTTAATCTCTCGTATTTTTAATCCGTTTTCCAGGCAGTTGCATAACAGAACTCGCGACAGAAACATGTAAATTATGCTTGACCATTTAACATAGAAATTATTGGGGGTTTTTAGTGACTTCATGAACAGTACGGAGATACGACAGCCTCCGGGAGTGTTGCGATGTTTGGACGAAATGAGAGAGAAACAGAATGCCCTGAGTACAAAACGATTAGGGTTGTTGAACTCTTTAAGGTATGAAAAAAAAATGTCAATTTGATTATCGAACTTAATAACCTCAGCAGTCAGCATATTGGTTCTTTTCACCTCCGCCTGACTGGATGGATTTCAAAACTAAGGAGAAACCGGGGGGGGGGGGGTAACCTCTTAACGTTTTCATCTATGACATAAAATATACCAAATCTGTGACTTTCAAATTATCATTAAACGTGTCTAAAATGCATGAAATAGCCTAAAAAATACCGACCCTAAAAGGGCCCTCATTGATACCAGTGATATATTACTGAAGAAGTTATACCCTACGGAAATAAATTTGATTTGATTTGATTTGATTTTGATTTGAAAAAATTTCCGGCTGCTCCCTGATGGTAATGGGTTTGACCTAAAGCCCTACAAATGCCACAGATTTTCTTTGCTTAGCGATGTTTCTTACTTACTGATTCCACTGATCTGTGTTTAGACCTGATAGAGGTAGCAAACCGAGTAAAGTTAGTTGAGTTAGTGTATTTTGTCATTCTATACAATTTACTTTGTACACAGAGACATGAAGCCACCGGGGTCGACCAAAGCTGCAGTCTATCAATGGAATAATGCTCTGGGGCATGTCACCGATCAACTTGGTAAGCTTGCGGCTACATACGTCATTTCAAATAATTTCTAAGTAGTATGTAAAACACGAGAAGGAGTGTTTTATCAGATTTAAAACGCGCCGAGGCGCAGCCAAGCGTTTTAGATATGATAAAACGCGAGTTCAAGTGTTTTGTATAGCTTAAAATACGACTACAAAAGAATACGAATTATGATGAACTAATTAGGATGAACAATTATACTAAGAATACTAATGAAGATGAGTTTTATCAGATATAAAGTCACTCCACGTGACATGTTATATGGCTGACATTTTCCACAAGGTTTATGAATTTTTAATGATTATTTTAATAACATATTTAATCGTTGTAACGTAATCATGTTATGCTTATATTAGGTTAGCCAAATAGAAGAAGTGAAATAAAAATGTAGCAAAATTTTATTTTTGTGTGAAGTTGCCAACGATTTTCGTTCTATAGAAAAAACAAACAAGAAGTACAGAGAATATGTACAGGATGCATATGACAAAGTGATAGAACATTGCTACGAAAGAGTGGAAAAGACAAAGGTTGGAACTATACAGTCATATATCATTAAGTGTAGTAGGTTCATTTTTCATAGCTGCTCCAGGGGCGTCGTGGGTCGGTAATTGCTAGATAGTATACTTCAAAGTAAGGTTTCCGTTTTTATAACGTAGAAAAAACCATCCTAACGCAAGACTAAACCCTAACCCTAATACTAACCTTAACCCTAACCCTAACCTAACCCTAACTTATTTCAAAAATTGATATAAAAACAGAAACCTTATTTTGAAGTATACTATCTAGCAATTTCTGTCGTGGGTCCCATGTTTTTTTTGTTGGGTTTTTTTTTTTGGGGGGGGGGGGCAAGGGCAGTATTTTTCCGACAAACTCAATTGGAAAAAAATTATTTCCGGACAAGAACATTTTAATTTATCCCCTCCCCCGTCGACCGATTTACAGTTTTGACGATTCTTTCCGATGGGCCAATAAAAAATTTCGTGTCATGTCACCTTTAAGAGCAAGTGTTCTTTCTCTGACTTCCAAATACAGGCAAGCAGGTTGAAAATACGAGGCGAAGCCGAGTTTTGTTAACCAGCTTGTCTGTATTTAGAAATCAGAGGAAGAGCACTTACTCGTGTTGGATATAGCTGCTCAAACGAATCAATACTTTAAGAGAAAATCGAGTTTAAAGTTGACGAAAAACGGCTGTAATCTTCCTCTTATTTCTAAATACAGAATTAATATGCATTTCTTTAAAATTTCCTTCATGAATTATTAATGAGTTTGAGAATGGGAGCTGGGAGACCCGGGTTCAAGCCATGGTCGGACCTCCACTCAAGGTCTTAAAATAATTGAGAAGAAAGTGATAACTTTACATGGACATCGGTAATTAGTATAAACCTACTAGTAGGCTATCATATTTCGTGCGTTCTGATTGGCTACGCTACTAGTAGGCTATTAGTGATAGCCTACTAGTAGCAACAAGCGGCAAAGGGTGCGAGAGTCAATTGCCGTTTTTAAGTATTAAAAGCTTCAATTAAAGAGAAAATGCTTATCAAAATGGCCTAATTTTGATTTTGGATTACACACAAACAAAGACTTTTGGAAACTGCTGACACATACGGTAAAATTTAAAAGTTTTTTTCGTTTAAATGTCGAGATTTTGGTCGAGTTTGTTTTTCGCCTTTTTAATCGAGTTTCTCGATTACATTTTAATCTAAAGTTTTGAATATGTATACTAGATGATGGAAATGGTTTGCCTCTTTATTTTTCCAGATATTTTACAGATTTTAACGACATTCGTGTTCCTTTGCGTGCATTTTTATTCTGCTTTTTAACGTAAACATTATTTAGTAACAATTCGGGAAGCCATTCTGTGTTTCAAATTTTGGACATTTTAAGCCTTGTTTCCTTCTTTTATAATTAGCCAAACTTTGCTTGTATAACGACCCCTTGCTATTATACTGTTTTACGACATGTTTTTTAACTTTTTTAAAACTCACAAATAGTATTTTTAAAGTCATTCTTGGGAGTTCCAACTCTGAGTAGTTGTCAACAAGGCCGAGGGGCGAATACTCGGCTTCGCCTCGTTGACCATAGTGGAAAGTACGCTTTGGCTGCCGCAGGAGACTGCCGCAGTTGACAAGACCATGCATTCTATCCTGCCGCAATGCCATATGCAATAATATGCTGCCGCAGGTAAAAAATTCAAACAACTACACGCAATACTGCTGACCACTAAACAATAAACATTGAAGCCTTCACTCTTAATAAAAGATGTGCTATTAAAGTCAACACAGCTTTTTTGTCGAATAACTAATACATCTTAAGATGTGTTGATACAACACACCACTGACGTGTCATCCAAATTGTGCCCCAAGAATTTTCTAAACTATTTCTGCCGCACTATCAATTTTACAGTTTTTTCTGCCGCAAGATTTTGCCGCATCAGCAGTTTTTTACCTTTGCCTGCCGCAGGAGATCTCCCGTTAAAGTGCCCAACTTTCCACTATGGCTCGTTGACTATGCGCTCATAGACGACTCGGCTTCGTTGTCTAATTGTTAAATGGTTGGACATTCGCGTCTTCTGGGATACGGACGTTAAAGTCGTAGGTACCTCGGATCGCCTATCAAAATTGGGCAATAGCCTGTTGGGAAATCATCAGTGAGTGTGAAACTCGATAAACAAGCAAATAAACAATCGAGTGAGGGGGCCAAAATATTCAAGAAATTAATCTTAAATTAAATTAAACTTCAATGGACCATTTGCATTATAGACTAAATTTTGATCTAGACAACAATTTCATCACAGCTTGAAAGAGCATCACAAAATTAGTAATATTCCAAAGTTTCGTTGCGAAATGTTTTAAAATGCGGATAATATAGCCCTGCGAAATTTGCAATTTTCACTCATTTTGTATTACAAACGGGAAATTGATGCCCCAACACCCGATTGGGCTGTCCATTTCCCGTGCGTAATACAAAATGACTGAAAAACGGCAAACTTCGCATGGCTATATTATCCGCATTTTACAACATTTCGCAACGAAACTTTGGAATATTACTAATTTTGTGATGCTCTTTCAAACTGTGATGAAATTTTTGTCTAGATCAAAATTTAGTCTATAATGCAAATGGTCCATTAGGTGTCTCTAATGTTATTTCCCTACTTTCAGAGCCAATTGGAAAGCGAAAATATAATTGACGGAGAGGAACTTAACGCGGTATGTTCATTTAGTTATTTTGAACAAAGTACAATTTGATCGACACGAAATATAACCTCATTGTAAGTTTAGGTTAAGTTGTTTCTCTACTGCAATACTATAGTCTCGATTTCATGTCATTCTTTCATGTGCACAAAAAGACGTGTTTAGCACTATGTTAAAAACACTTATTAATAATGCTCAAATTCTCTAACTTAGATCTTAAATGAGTCTTTCTTGCCTGTGATTGGAGAGAAACAGACACGCTACGAATGTGAAATGGACATATTCGAGGTACTTAATTAGTTTAGAAAATAACGCAATTGTGTGAAACTGTGGATGATCGATATTTTTCAAAAACGAGGATGAGATGGTTAGCTGTTCTTACTCAGATTTCCCAACACTATCATATATTCTAACACTCATCAAACCTCATGATATTTTGTTAATCTAGAGCTTGTCCCCAGCAATAATGCGTGACTGCCAACTCTCATCAACTCTCATCCTCGTTTAACCGGGGCTCAAAGCAGGGGCGAAACGTCGGTATTACGGCCGGGGGGGGGGTGAGCTTGTTTTGCCCGACAAAAAGAGCGTGGCCAAAGTCGTCGGCCAATAATATCTCTTTTCCCAAATTGTTGGTGAGCGTAAAAAATATCTGGACATAGCATTTTTCACTAACTCTCAAATATTTTCAAAATTCGCCCGACAAAATTGTATGGATATACCCGACGAGATAGAGACCATCATTATATGTAGAACGAAGAAAGTTTCAGAAAATTACAGTCAAAGTCTCAGAAAGTTACTGTTGGGAAATTACCCATTGAACTGGAACAATTAACTGTCTCAGATGAAATTTTTTATGGATTTATTTTTTATGATATTATTATGCGAAAGAAGACCCCCCACCGCCACCACTGTACGCACAGTAGTTTCACCCCTGGCTCAACCTGTCAATAATAAATGTATTCGTATTTGTTGGTCTAAACTTCACTGTAGCTTAGATTTTGGTATTTTTGTAGAGAACGATCGAAAACATAACAATTTTCCAAGACGGTTTGGTCCGTTCCTTATTCAAGTTTGTCCAAGGTGCAGCACATATCTGGGATACGCACGAAATTGGAGTGGCGAGACAGGAACGAGCACTACAGGTACTGTAGCTACTTTGCTGGCACCAAACATACTACTAGTCATGACTATAGTCTTAATAGTCATGACTATGGTCTTAATAGTCATGACTATGGTCTTAACTATAGTCTTAATAGTCATGACTATAGTCTTAACTATAGTCTTAATAGTCAAGATTATGGTCTTAATAGTCATGACTATGGTCTTAATAGTCATGACTATAGTCTTAACTATAGTCTTAATAGTCAAGACTATAGTCTTAATAGTAATGACTATGGTCTTAATAGTCTTAACTATAGTTTTAATAGTCATGACTATGGTCTTAATAGTCATGACTATCGTCTTAATAATCAAGACTATGGTCTTAATAATCAAGACTATGGTCTTAATAGTCATGACTATGGTCTTAATAGTCTTAACTATAGTCTTAATAGTCATGACTATGGTCTTAATAGTCATGACTATGGTCTTAATAGTCATGACTATTAAGACTATAGTCATGACTATTAAGACTATAGTCATGACTATTAAGATTATAGTCTAGGATATCATAGAGTATCATACAACATCTTAGGATATCATTCAGTATCTTAGGATATCATACAACATCTTAGGATATCATTCAGTATCTTAGGATATCATACAAAATATCTTAGAGTATCGTGCTATACCTTAGGATATCATACAATAGAATCCCACTAACTCGAATTCAGTTATGTCAGACAATCTTGTTAATTAAAAACCTGTAAATTCATTGTATACTGTAGATCAACGGATTACAGAGAAATCGTCAGATTTAAAAGTCACTGGCTATAGTGCAAATGCCGGCTGCTATTCTAAACCACGCTATGTTGTAATGTGTCCTTCTTTACCTTGATTTTCTAGGAGGATTTAGAGGGAGGGCGACATCGTCATGATGGAGCAAATCAGGTAATTATTGACCAACTGTCCACGTTTGGGAAACATGGCTATAGAAGACAATGATACCACAACAATTCTTGCCAGTTGTCCTCAAGTCTTATCTGACAAACGTTATACCAACTATAATACGTTTTCTAGGTCAAAGAAGCAAATCTTGACATTGTCATGGATAAAATGAGGCAGGAATCAAGCCAGCAGGTATAAGATAAATCATGAAACTTATATTAAGGCCTGTTTACACTTGCAATCTCTGCTGAGATTTTAGGTGCGATTCTCTTCTTCTGATGGATGTGAACGAGTAGATGAGTTACGAATGTTCAGGTGAGGGTACATCAGTGAAACATACACTCAGAACATTCATCACTTATTTACTCGTTCACATCCATCAGAAGAAGAAAATCGCACTATTGCAGCAAAAATGGACCATTTGCATTATAGTCTAAATTTTGATCTAAACAAGTCTAGACAACAATTTCATCACAGCTTGAAAGAGCATCACAAAATTAGTAATATTCCAAAGTTTCGTTGCGAAATGTTGTAAAATACGAATAATATAGCCTTGCGAAGTTTGCCATTTTTCAGTCATTTTGCATTACGCGGGGGGAAATTGACAGCCCAATACCTTTTGGGGCTGTCAATTTCCCGTTTGTAATAGAAAATGACTGAAAAACGGCAAACTTCGCAAGGCTATATTATCCGTATTTTACAACATTTCGCAACGAAACTTCGGGAATATTACTAATTTTGTGATGCTCTTTCAAGCTTTAGATAAACATTTAGTGTATAATGCAAATGGTCCAGTGCAAGTGTAAACTATAAACTACAAATTTTTTTAACTGAAATCAATAAAATTTCTTTACAGACTTTAGAGCAGAGTCTTGCCCAAGCGTGCTCTCTCTTGGAAGAAATACAAGAAGGGTATGTATAGGGTTATTGTTCACGTGTTTGAAGTACTATTTAAACCACGAGCAGGAGTGCTTTATCAGATATAAACACGAGGCGACAGCCAAGTGTCTTATATCTGATAAAGCACGGACTGCGAGTGTTTCAAATGAGTTCATTGGCGAAGTAGTTGTAAAAATCAACGTTGTCTAAGCCGAGAAAATCAAAGCTAAAGTTTATGTAAATTGACATAATTTTATCGATACATATGTCTCACGAATAATGACAAAGTGGTTTCCTTTGTCTTTTCCTCAGGAATTATTGAGTTTAGTAATGACAGTTGATACGTTAGAATAAGAATTAGTAATAAGAATTCCTGAAAGTCTTTGAATTACCGGTAGCTGAATAAGTGCAATAGTAGTTAAACATTGTCAACTTAAATACAATTATCGTTGATGCTGTAAAATTGTCATTAGACCTTATGCATAATGACGTCACAAGGGTTGTTGCCCGCGAGGAATACTGGTCTTAGTAGTCATGATAGTCATCGCCCGGGAAAATTTCGATAGTGGCCATTTTGGATTGTTTAATTTTCCCGGGCGATGACTACTGAGACCAGCATTCCTCGCGGGCGTCAAGCCTTGTGACGTCATTATGCATAAGGTCTATTGACGCCATATATTTACACAGCAATATGAACAAAACTTACTGAACTTCAGACATCATTTTCTCTTTGACATCCCATCTAAAATCTCTTCATTTTAGTATAATTCTACAGATAAAGCACTAAACGTACTTTTTAAGTTTGTTTGCCGTTTGAGAAATGTATCAAAAATTTAAAAATTTGAATATAGTCATAACCAAATGTCCCAAATGGCAAGTGGTAAAGTATATTCATTAGTTTTGAGCGCGTGTTACGTAACATACAAAAGATACTCTTCTTACAGTAATAGTAGCCTTTCTCGTATTTTTAGTATTTTTTTAATCTCATATACTATTTTTATGTAGTTATAAGGAATTTCACTCGGTGCAACTGGAATGTGTTTGCAAATATCCTGACAAAATCAAAGATCAACTGGATATTTTTGATCGCGAGATTTGTGCGTATTTTGCCGTGGACAGGAATAAACCACAAGTGAAAAAGGTTAGTTATATTTCAATACTATAGCCGGTTACAGACGAGCAAGTTTTCTATGACAAGTTTTTATGTGACAAGTTTTATTTGCCAAGTGCATGCACGTGTGTATATGCAACAAATTTTATATGACAAGTTTTCATATGACAAGTTTTATTTACTGTTGTGAATGTGTCAGAAAAAGGTGTTTATCGCCGCCATGACAGAAAAATTATAATAGTCCGCTGGTCAATCACATCAAATGCTCAGATTACTTTGA
>CACRXK020014355.1:0-13166 GCA_902702795.2 Paramuricea clavata
TATATATATATATATATATATATATATATATATATATATATATATATATATATATATATATATATATATATATATATATATATATATATATATATATATATATATATATATACTGCGTTTTTGCGGTTGAGATGCACTCGTTTTGCGCATGCTCAAGGGCACCACACTGTACTGTAATATGTCTGGTTAATTTTATAAAATGAGACATTATTGCGTCTTATGTAATTAAACAAACTGAATCTCGAAATGTCTGTTTGGGCCTTCTGAGTAAATGTTTATTTTTCGTTTATATGTTCCAACGCCGTTCAATACTAGCCTATATTATTATATACATAAGTTGGCAAAAAATATCCATCTCAGTTAGGTGCATGGGATAAAGCCTTCATATGGAAAATTTTATCCCACTTGATTGAGATGCCACCTAGGGCGGGGGGAGATCTCACCTATAGCTCTGGCTGGTATCATATGAACACGAATTGAATTTTAATATATATGCGTTAACAAAGGGCATGCATGCAGACCTCTATAAATGTAAACTTAGTAAGTAATATACGCCGATTTGGAGGTTATATATATATTTAAAAAATTGTCGCATTAGTATCGTTTAAAACAGAATATTTAATAGTGAATGTATGTATTTTGCATTGAATGGGTATGCATACCAGTTGTTGCAGTCGCTGCAGTTGCACTTTTCATTTCTGGTATTTACAGACTCGCTAGAATCTATAGTGTAATTTGAAATAGGCACAAAAATGTGATAAAGGTCTGTTATATCAGGTTTCAACACCTTTGACTTTGTAAATAAATTTGATTCGGCTCAAACCGATCGAGATTTCAGAGAACGCGCGGGATCACATTGGTTAGGCTACCTCAGGTTGTATAAAAATCATGTATGCCCTATTTTTTTTACTTGTATGATGCTAGCCATCGTTATTCTTCTCGGCATTCGACAATTGCCGAGGCATGACTTTCCTCGGCAAAAAAGTAGCCGATTTTTCCAAGGCAAAAATAGCCCAATTATACACGAAGTCTGGTCTGGCCTATTTCAAAAAAATAATTAAACAAAAATAATACATGCAATTACATTTATTTTTGAATAGATATAGTTTTCATGCCGTTATAATAGACAATGTAGCCCATTAGGAAAAGTAGTTTTTATTGCCAGCTACCAAATTTGGGAAATGAATACATATATTACCTGTCTTTTGCCTTCAATTTGTTGGGCCCACATGAGAGAAAGGAATATTCAATTTGAAGCTTTGGATTTTGGTCGTTATTGTATTGATGTACAGCTAATTCAATTACCCTTTCAAAGTCAAAACTGGACACCGCGAAGCGTGACTATAAAAGCACTATGATTTGCATAGAGTATGTATAATTCATACTTCCGATACACCGTAGTTACGGTTGCTATGTCCCACAAGTTTTGGTTTGGGTATAAGGCTATACGTTCACACTGCACCAAAGCGAATAATAATGCGGGCAAAATTTACGACAAAATAAATTAGCACTCATGTAAACCCAAAATATTTCAAAGAGAGCAAAGAAATTTAAATAAAAAGCATTCGACTTTACTGTTTTGAGACCTTTCACTCCGACGATAATGTGAACATAGTAAAAAAAAAGCGATTTATGATTTACGAATGGACCATTTGCATTATAGACTAAATTTTGATCTAGACAAAAATTTCATCACAGCTTGAAAGAGCATCACAGAATTAGTAATATTCCAAAGTTTCGTTGCGAAATGTTGTAAAATGCGGATAATGTAGCCATGCGAAGTTTGCCGTTTTTCAGTCATTTTGTATTACGCACGGGAAATTGACAGCCCAATCGGGTGTTGGGCCATCAATTTCCCGTTTGTAATACAAAATGAGTGAAAATTGCAAATTTCGCAAGGCTATATTATCCGCATTTTACAACATTTCGCAACGAAACTTTGGAATATTACTAATTTTGTGATGCTCTTTCAAGCTGTGATGAAATTTTTGTCTAGATCAAAATTTAGTCTATAATGCAAATGGTCGTTTCCCTTGGCCTTGATTTTCGCCTATTTCAGATTTGATTTGCTCGTCTAATCCAATTCAATAGCGCGAACCCGTCAGAATTGCATGGTTGGGGTTTTAAACTTTCAACGTTAAAGAAAGTTGCTTGTGCATGGGGACTTGCTTTACTCCTTTTGGGAATTAAATTCACTTGATTAGCATAAAAACTAGACATATATATTAACAAGCAAATCAAAGCAACTATGTCTATGCATACATGAAACACTCGAAAAACTAAAATTCAGTCGTGATATTATTTCGCTTGGTGTATAAAAACAATTATTTTGTCCGCTGTGTACACTCAGTAAGCAAACACTGCTACTTAAATAATCAGTGAAGGTATAGTTTGTTATTGCTAAAAAAACAATTATTTAATAAAGCTGCATAAATATTTCTATGGAAGTGAAATTTTGAATTTCGAATTTCCATGCTGTTCGCCAAATATGGTCATGAGTTCCCAGTGGCGGCGGAACAGGGGGTGGGGCGGTCTAGAGGAGCTATAGCCCCCTACAGAGCTAAAAGGGCGGGGGGGGGGGAAATACGATCAGAGTAAGACAATAATACGAAGAATCTTGACAGTTAGACCTTTTTACCGATTTCTATTTATCGAACCTTTTTACCGCAATTTAAATTTTAGATTGTAAAACTTGTAAATAGAACAACATTTTATAATAGTTTTGTTTGTGGAAACACCACGTAAATTTATTACTGCAAAGTTTTCGATCCGTAAGCCCAGATCTTCATCAGTGCTAATAATGTGTGGAATTTTTTCCTATTCAGGGAACACAATAAAGTATGTAATGTAATGTTATACAAATAATGAATGTTTATGAGTGCAATGGTAAGAATATTTTCATGAGGTGAAAGATGGAATGTTCCATTCAACGAGGCGACAGCCGAGTTGAATGGAACATTCCATCTTTCACCGAATGAAAATATTCTTACCATTGCACGAAAAAACATTCCTTATTTGTTTTATATAATATCAAAATAGACTAATAGATTCGTATGAGAAGCATTTTGAGGGATGCGATTTATCGAAAACACAAAGAGTGCAGTTGTACTATACGTTTTATTCCATTGCACTCGCAGAGAGTGCAATGGAACGTATTCCATTGCACTCTTGGGAAATGGAATTTTCTATTCAATATCACGTGACCATAAATAACCAATTAAACGATCAGAATTCAATAAGGTATTATATAAAATGTAATAGCTATACGTGCGAACACGAACGGCAAAGTTTAAATTTTATAATTTGTCGACATAGAACGTATAATCGTTTGCACGTATGTTGACACAACTCTTAGGCACACGGATTTTATGCTTTTGATCCATGATATCATGATGTCTTGTAAGTTTAAAAAAAAATTATTATGCAATGTGACGTCATGATAGTAAGGATAATTTTCATTCAAAAAGTTTGTTACTTATGAAATACCTAATTCAATAAAACTTAAAAGGATAGAATTTAGTTTTCTGTACGATATAAGGTGTATCTGCATGTTGAGTTAATTATTACATACTTATAAAGTTATAATAATATACAAAGTTCAGAAATAATACCAATCGAATAACCCCCCCCCCCTGAAACCATATACTGCTGTGCCTATATGCATGCCATGGCTATACGAAGTCGAGGCCGCTATATGACTGCAAAACCCATACAGGAACATTAATTGGACACAACATCGGTCAAGAATATTTGTAATTCTTAAGCCGGTTACAGACGAGCAAGTTTTCTATGACAAGTTTTTATGTGACAAGTTTTATTTGCTCGTCTGTACGCGCAACTTTGACAAGTTTTTCTATGACAAGTGCACTGTCTTGTTCAAAAGCTAGCATGCTATAGCTTTTGAACAAGTGCACTTGTCATGGAAAAAATTGTCAAAGTACAAATTTTGTTCGTCTGTATGGGTCAACAAAGAAAACTTGTCAAAGTAATCTGAGCATTTGATGTGATTGGCCATCGGACTATTATAATTTTTCTGTCATGGCGGCGATAAACACCTTTTTCTGACACGTTCACACCAGTAAATAAACTTGTCATATGAAAACTTGTCATATAAAATTTGTTGCATATACACACGTGTACTTGGCAAATAGAACTTGTCACATAAAAACTTGTCATAGAAAACTTGCTCGTCTGTAACCGGCTTTATAGTAGACTATAAAATTGTTATTGTAGGCATTGTGTCATTTACATTGTTCACATGAGCTTGTTTTTTTACATTAACTGTTCAAGAAGTAAAATCCCGGCTAGCCGGGACGGGATGCTTCAACATCCAGCTCATAATACTATTGAGTGTTTATATGATTCCCCCACTTATCCCACCTAGACGGGATCTCGGCAACAGATGCCGGGATCCCGCTTAAGCCAGATAAAAAAAATCCCATATAAAAAAACTTCATCCCGGCTAGGCGGGATGAACTCTTGCCTTGTCCTTGAGCATGCGTAAATGCCTTTTCTGCAAAAAAATGACGTCAAGCACTTTAATAAATGTCTTCATCCCAGCAATGTATTTTATCCATATATAAACACGCTATCCAGCCTAGACGGGAAACTCGCCTAGCGGAATGAAAACGTCACGTCCCGTATTGGGAGAGTTTGACCAGTTTCACCAATGTAAACCAGGTTTCTGAGAATCATTCACGTTGTCCTTATATATGTGCAAAAAGCTCAAAACAATTTGTTTTCACTGGAATGGTATACCTTTATACCTGCTTCTTTCTTCAAAATCCACCCGATTTTATGTGAAGCCGGACAAATGTATATGGTAGACAAACAGAAGACTGATATTCATCAATCTTCTGTTGTACACTTTGTGGTGTTTTCATAGCATTATCCATGAAATGCCGGGGATAACCATTCATTTTTAGAACATTTCTTCAATGTTCTAATTCATCGTCAATGTTACTTACCTCACAAATTGTTTTCGCTCGGTTGATATATAAGTGTCTTACATGCACATAGAGTCTTACACATCTAAGAAGGGTATATGTATAGTTTTATCATCCTTCTGTACTTCAAAAGTATAAACTTGATAGAAGGATGCAAACTATTAATGTGGTCTAGAAACTTTTGTAAATTATCTAGTCCATGAGACCAGCTACTCATGAGACCAGCTATACTCATGATGACGCGGGCCATCAGATCACCACACTTTTGGTATATAAAAGGATCGTGTGAAAATTTGCTACACGAGGAGCGTGTGAATTGAACAAGTCGCATATTATTAGCACTGATGAAGATCAGAGCTTAGGATCGAAAGCTTTGCAGTAATAAATTTACGTGGTGCATGTTTCCACAAATAAAAAGTATTATATGTTTTATCGCCACGCAATCTACAAAGAACTTAAATACCATTTATATAATCTGGCTATATAGTATAGTATATATATAATTGTATTATATAATTGTAGTAGTATTTGTAATTCGGAAGGGTTTCATCCTAGTATGTTTTCTATAATATCAACTTTGGTGAGAAAGAGCGGTTATAATATATACGTTGACGAATCTCATATTTACAATAATTGTAAAATTAACTGATAAAAAATGTGTGTATGTGCATACCAAATAATCATCGTTTATATGTCCACACTTTTTCCCGTTTTTTGAAGCCATTTTTCTCCTTCCAAGACGAGAGAAATCTGGTGTGGCCATGCTGTATACTAAGTCTGAAATGAAGCTGATCTTGCCTCACCAGCTTCTTTAAAAAGCTTTGCTATAGGCCCCAGTCCACTTACAGAGTCGTGCGCGGGGAAGGACAGCGGGGCCAACCTTGACCCAGAGAAAATTCAACTTACAATTGTTTTAGTGTTATTGTTAATTATTAAGCCAAGTGGCGCTTATATTGTGAATGAGAGTGTTTAATTCTGTATGGGGCGGCCATATAAGCATGCACTTGCTTTGAATGTATTCACATTTGCAGGGTATACTTACTTTAACGTTTGGGTTAACATATTTTTCATAGTTGGCGTGTGTATGTATCTTAACCAATAATTTTAGAAAGTTTTCTCATTTTATAAAGTAGATGGCTAATCATGGCTTCTGTATTTCCCGTTCGTGGAAGTCGAACAAGTGAGGGTATGTCATAAAAAGTATATCGTTGACAAGTTCAACGTACGTGCTTTGGACGAAAAGGAAACAAAGCAATGGGGCTTTCGTGTAGCGAGTTCGCCGAATCCCCTGCTGACTGCTCCATCAAAGCATGGACGAACTGCGTATGAACGTAGCAGGCGATGGGGCAGGAATCAGGATTTCATCAAAACACCAGCGGGTAATTATACTTAATAAAGTTTTTTGTTTATGATAAAGCTAATGCATGTCATTTTTAGTGTATGACTATTTTCGAAGACAACACTATTTTTTGCTCCCCGTATTTGTAGACATTTACATAGCGCGCGAAGCATCACGGTTGACTGTGCATGATTCTTATAAACATGCATGGTTATAGGAATTAATGCCGGCAAACTTCCAGGTGGGATGTTGATCGATGTTAATTAGCCTTTCTCACGAACGTTTAGCGTTTTGGGGTACTATTTTATAAACAACGTGAAAAATCTAAGCGATGCATGTGAAAATATTTAACTGTAAATCGATTTATAATCACTATACTTACAACTATAGTTATAGAAAGTTTCATTTTCACTGAAAGGCTAATTGAGACATTACGTGTCATCGAAGGTGCACGAATGCTGTATAAAAACATGCATATGCTCATTTTTTGAGTAAAGTAAATTTGAAATTTTCCTCAAAACAGCGTATAACAATTTTCTATAGCGTCCAGTAAACAACATTTTAATTTAAGTGCTTTCAATATCCGTTCACTTTTCTCTACGTATAGATACTCAAAATGTTATGTATATGTTTGCTATCACATGATATGGTCAACTTCATATCATGTGTTGTCAAAATTTGCATAGTGAGCAAATAATGCCGCTAACTGATGCTTCCATTGCAAGCAATATGTAATATTATATTTATAGTTAAAGAGTCATTGTCAACCACAATGCATTTGTTTACATCTTATCTTCGGAAGTGAAAAACAGCAACAAATGACGATTATAAACATTTCTTTGGTGCAATTTTAGTATACAAAAGTTAAAATGAGCAAGTAAAACCATAGGATGGTAGTAATATATTATGGATTGAAAACCGAAACATCTATTATTCCGCCATTAAAGTGGCCGCCAAGCAGGTTTGGGCGCACAATGCATTGTGGTTGACAATGATTCTTTAACTACCAAACAAAGGTGGCACCCTTAAGGCTTAAGACAAAAATAGCGACTATATGTACCGACTGCTATGGTATATATGTTTATCCAACTTTTCTAGAACCGACTGTTTAATCCTAAATTACAGAATAAAGTTGATATAAGATGCCACACGCTGGGTAAAGTGTAGCCCGCCTGCACGGTGGCACAACAACCTCTGCATGGAACCATGCAGGGTATATATATATATATATGCATATAGTCACGCCACCACATTTTTTAGCCTAAAGCCTGCAAATATAGCGAAGCGCGGTCAATATACGATGATTTAGCATCCATTCCTGTAAAATTCAGAATTTTACATATACGAAATTTGAGTTTACATATATGAAAGTAAAGCTATATAAAATAATGTTAAATTATTACAATTTTTGCATAATTGCAGCTTGTTGACTTTGTTAGTTAAGTAAGGTTAAAGTTTAAACTCTAATAAATAAGGTTTAAAATATATTTTGTTTACGTTTGCTATTTCAGTTCGCGTAACATAAAATTGACATTGAACTGAGATTATTTTTCGGTTTAATAGGTCGCGTGATTTTGGAAAACGAGTAAAAACACCGAGTAAAGTGCTGTTGTACTTTTCCCATGATGCAATAAAGCTCCTTGAAAGTTAGATAATAGAAATGTAAGGACAGTCAATAAGATATTTATGACGAATTAAGCCTACGGAGGACATGTTACAGAATAAAGTTGATATAAGATGCACCCACAAGGATTACTGGAATGAACCCATGATGAACCCACAAGGATTACTGGAACATCAGCAACTCTAATTGATTTAATTCTGACAAATAAAGAGGAAAATATTTCAAAGTCTGGTGTCATACACCTTGGCCTTTCTGATCACAGTATGATTTTCGCTATTAGAAAACATTGTATTCCCAAATCACGGGAAAAGGTTAAACATATTCGTAACTTTAAAAATTTCAATGCCAATGATTTTCTTACGGATCTTTCACAGATGCCGTGGGAGAACATTGCCCAACATGACAATTCTAATGTATGCTGGCAGGTATGGAAATCACTATACCTCCAGGTCCTTGATCGACACGCTCCCCTTAGACGTATGAGAACTCGTGGAAATTCTCTCCTTGGATTTCTTCAGACATCAAGGGTATAATGAGATCAAGAGACTTCCACAAAATAAAAGCGGTTAGATATAATTCTCAAAGTCATTGGACAAAATATAAGGAATTACGAAACAAAGTTAATGCTGAACTAATTAAAGCTAAAAGAAACTATTTCTGCAATAAAATAGAAGATTGTGCTCAGTCCAAAGACATAAAGCAAAGTTGGAATTTAATTAACCACCTCATGGGTAAAATGTGAAATCAAACACGATATCCCAACTTAAAACGGATAATTCTGTCATTTCAGACGATAAATTGAAATCTGAGGCTTTTAATGATTTCTTTGTCAATATCGGGGCAAAACTTGCAGCTGAAATTGAAGATAATTCCCTCAACACAAATTCTTTTGCTCGCGGAGATTCTAGGCCTACTACCGACTCCAATCTTTTTTTCAAATTTTTTGAAATTAACGAGGACGAAGTAATATATCAATTGCGTAGTCTCAAAATTTCAAAATCCACAGGATTAGATAACATCCCTGCTAAAGCCCTTAAAATATCCGCGGACATTGTTGGTCCGCCATTAACTTGGATATTTAACCTTTCGATCAAAAAAGGAGAATATGTGGATGAATGGAAAAAAGCCTGGGTTACACCCATTTATAAATCTGATGACAGGTTGAAATGCGAGAATTATCGCCCTATCTCGATACTACCCATTGTTAGTAAAATACTTGACAGATGCGTTTTTAATCAAATTTATAAATTTCTTAATGACAATTCACTTCTTTCAAAACATCAACATGGTTTTCGGCCTAAACATTCAACTCTCACCACTCTAACTCAGGTGTGCGATACTCTTTATGAAAATATGGATAATGGTCAATTGAGCGGCATTGTTCTTCTTGACATTCGTAAAGCCTTCGACTCAATTGATCATAATATTCTGCTTCATAAATTAAAAGATCAATTCGGTATATCGGATATTGAGTTAAGATGGTTTGAGTCTTACTTAAATAATAGGGAGCAAGTCTGTATTGTTAATAATTCAACGTCATCGTCAAAAAGGATTGTTTCTGGGGTTCCGCAGGGATCTATTTTAGGTCCACTGTTATTTTTACTCTATATCAATGACCTCCACGAATGCCTTCAAAAAACTACTCCTTATTTATATGCTGACGATACCCAAATTTGCTGCAGCTCTAACAGTTTGATTGAATTAACCGAAAACCTTAATCACGATCTGAGTAGAATCGGTGATTGGCTTTCTAGAAATAAATTACAACACCACCCAACTAAGACCAAAATAATGTTCTTTGGCTCTAAACATCATATTAATTCCACAACTTTTGATCATCCAGTGATGTTAAATAACCAACGCATCCCCAGAGTTCACTCTTTCACATGTCTTGGTCTCGATTTAGATGAAAATCTTAACTGGAATTCACATATTCAGGTGATTTGCAAAAAGGTTGGAGCAGGCCTGGGTACTTTGAGACGTATTAAACCCTTTGTTCCAATAACCACCCTTCAAACAATTTATCGAGCTCTGATTCAGCCGTATTTTGATTATTGTTCTCCCATTTGGGGCGTCTGTGATCAAAATTTGAAAAATAAACTCCAAAAATTTCAAAATCGCGCAGCTCGAATCATTGTCGGTGCAAGTTATGAGATTAGATCTGCTGATGTTCTTCAATCTCTTGCTTGGGACAATTTAGAGACAAGACGACGTACAACCAAAGCAATATTAATGTTTAAAGTCTTGAAGGATTACGTAGGACCTACGTTGAAAGAATCCTTGATAAGACGCAATCATATGCAAACAAATTATGATCTTAGAAATAGTCATACAGATTTGGCTCTTCCTAAGCCTAAAAGAGAATTCCTAAAAAAGAGTTTTAAATACAGTGGGGCTAAGCTATGGAATAGTCTCTCTATCGATACGAAACTGGCAGAATCAATGCACCTGTTCAAAAGCCATTTAAAACTTAACTCTAATACTATATATATTTGAAATAAATTGTAACTCCGTCTAACCATAACATCTGGGGTCACACCAATTTGTAAATACTCTTCTTTTCCCTTATATCTTTTGTAATTTTTAACATTGTAGACGCCCCCCGTGGAAACCAACGCACCGTTGACGGGGCTAGTATCTCTAAATAAAGTTTTAATACAAATACAATAGTATAGTCATATGCAACCACATTTTTGTAGCCTAAAACCAGTGAAATTCAATCAATATTCGATAATTTACCATCTTTTCATCGGTGAAATTCAGAATTTTACATATACGCAATTTGGGTTTACATATGAAAGTAAAGCTATTTAAATTATGTATAATTAAATTATTACAATTTTTGCATAGTTGCAGCTTGTTGACTGTTAAGTATATCCAATTCTTTGACATTTAACTACGTGCACTCGTGTCTTTTTAGCCCAAACAAGAAGAACTACGAATATTTAAGCCCCGTTTACACTACGCTCAAATTTTGGTACGGCACGGATAAAATTGGTACCAAAAATCGAGCGTAGTGTAAACGGGCAACCAACACTCCCAGATTTACTGTGACAACAACTATGCATTGCCATTTAGCCAACCCGCGCGCTTTTAGATAATTGCATGTATAAGGCTAATGTTTTCATAAATGTGTCTGGTCGCGGCTGGAGGCTGGTTTTATTGGCTATAGCTATATTTTCACGAATTATTTCACGCATGCATGTGAAATTATTACCAAACCCGCGAAAAGGAAGAAAAGTGTCTTCTTTTCATGTCAAAACATTCTGCTAAAATGTCAAACTATTATTAGCTCATTTCAGCGTAATTTCCCGCAGGCCAATCAGACGTAGTCTGCTCGCAGGCTGCATCCCGCTCCCCCCTGGTTCACGGGATGACATTCCTTTGACGCTAATGCCGTTCAGCTACCGGCGAAATATGATCGGCCTTTTTCATTGGTTCATTTCAAAATTATACTTGCATAAATCTGCTTAGCTAATTTCGAGACGAGTATATGTGCTGTTGGGCAGACATTGCCGCACAAAAGAGTATTTAATTTTTTGGGATGAATAACTTCCTTTCAACCACAAAGTTCCGCTTGATAATCGAATACTTATAGTTTACAAACTGGTTTGTCAATATTGTTATATGAACTTTGGAACGAAATTTGCGAATTTCGGAACATTTTGGCAAACGTTTTGTGAAATCGACCATGCGTGTACGCACGAAAACGTTTAAACCCTTTTAAATGTTACTTATCATGAAATACCTAATTATTATACTATAATAATATACAAAGTTAAAAAATAATACCAATCGAATAACCCCCACTGAAACCATACTGCTATAAAGTCGAGACCGCTATATGACTGCAAAACGCATACAGGAACATTAATTGGACACAACGTCGGTCAAGAATATTTGTAATTCTTATAGGACTGGAATACAATATGTGACAAAGACTATAAAATTGTTGTTGTAGTCATTGTGTCACTGTTGATGAATCATGAGCTTGTTTTTGTTACAACTGCTCAAGAAGTAGCCGACTTGTAAGCCTTAATAGAAAATGAAATGCACTCCCCGCAGAGTGCCCTATAGTATATAGAGGTTTCTCACGCTTCGTCGCTTCAGCCCTGAGCTATATCGTGGTGGTCTCAACATTAAGCAATTGTCGGAAAATTTGCTCACGAGCGTATATACACACGTGTTCAATTAGCAAAAAACATAACTTGTCATAGAAAACTTGCTCGTCTTTAAGCTCGTATCTTCATCAGCTAGTCATGATCATCATTGTTACATGTTTAAATTAACTCAGCATGTGGTAAGACACAGTCACGCACCTGCATATAGCTTCAATTAAAACCATATATATATTATATTATATTATATTATATTATATTATATTATATTATATTATATTATATTATATTATATTATATTATATTATATTATATTATATTATATTATATTATATTATATTATATTATATTATATTATATTATATTATATTATATTATATTATATTATATTATATTATATTATATTATATTATATTATATTATATTATATTATATTATATTATATTATATTATATTATATTATATTATATTATATTATATTATATTATATTATATTATATTATATTATATTATATTATATTATATTATATTATATTATATTATATTATATTATATTATATTATATTATATTATATTATATTATATTATATTATATTATATTATATTATATTATATTATATTATATTATATTATATTATTATAATACCGTCTGTAGTTAGATATTGCTCTATGGCCTTTAGGTCATATTGAGCACTCTACAGGATGAGCCATTGCTGCTTACTCATTTGTGCGCACGCTCACTGCTTGCAGTTTGAGCACTCTGGCAATGGTTTGATGTCCCACATTTTTGAGACATCAAAGGTAACTATTAATACTAGTTACTTCCATCCTGCTCACCAGCACTACACTGATGAGGCCTATATGTTATGATGAGAGTTATGCAGACTTATGTATAAACATATATTTTCATAGTAAATACCATTTATATAAGAATCTGGCTATTGTGTATGTATAATTGTAAATTTAGACTATACTTGGACTAAGGCCCCCAGTTTCACGATACCGGATTCATATCGGAATATATAAATTATTACACGACAGACATGCACAAACAAACAAACATGGGTATGGTACAAAATGTGCACATACCAAAACATCATCGTTTATATATCCACAATTTGCACATTTTCTTCCGGTTT
>CACRXK020014356.1:0-13166 GCA_902702795.2 Paramuricea clavata
ACAGACAGACAGACAGACAGACAGACAGACAGACAGACAGACAGACAGACAGACAGACAGACAGACAGACAGACAGACAGACAGACAGACAGACAATCGAGATCTCGACAATACATAACTCGGGCAAAGAGACTGGACACAAGTAAACGCGATACTTCATGTTAAGAATAGTGTGCTGCCTTCGGCAGCAATTACACCTGAAAATGACCCCCGTAACAATGTGCAACTGCTGACTTTGATCAACGCTCATCCTCGTTTGACCCAGGTTAACACAAAAATGGAGTCTACAAAGCTCCAACACAATTTTGACGTTGTAGCAACATACATAGAGGATATTACACGGCGGCGTAGATATGACTTTTATCTTCGAGTGGTGAAAACAATAGTCTACGAACGAGTGCAGCGAGTGAGTAAAATATTGTTTTTAACACGAGAAGATAAAAGTCATATCTTCAAGCCACCGTGTAATGTTCTGCTTATTATATTGTCCCAAGCAAAGAAATGTGAAATTTCACGCTCAAAAGCAAATTGTCACGTGATCGATATCTTTACCAGCGAGTCAGTATCTCACTCTCTACTATACAATAAAGAAACTTAGAGTGTATACTTTGTATTTGATCCAATCTAAGTCTAGCCTACAAGTCGGACATCGTGGGGTTTTTTTGCAACTTTGAACCTAGCCTACCTTTAAAAACTCATTAATAATTTATTACAAAAATTAAAAAGAAATGAATATTTAATCAATGCTTGTAAATCAAAAAAAAGATTTGTCATGATTTACACAATCTTCAGCTTTGATTTTCTCGGCTTAGACAATGTTTATTTTTAAAATTACTTCGCCAATGAACTCATAATAAGATGGGTCGTTCTTAAGTACCTTAAAACATTCGCATCCGATCTGATATATAAACTCTCTCCTTCGGTTCGAGTTTGTATATCAGATAAAGATCGGCTGCGCATGTTTTAACTAGTACTTATTATTTGGCTAAACTACAATACGTTGCGTGAATTGTATACAAAGGCTTTTATGTTGTTATACTTTTGGAACAAGCCCTTTTATATTATAGCCCTTATACTAAAATAAGCCTTTATATTGTTACTTTTTGATACATGTTTGTATATATCACCGATTGATACCAGCCAATCTATGTAATTGACTGAACCGTCTTTTTATCAGTATAAATAAAGATTTTTATTATTATGTCCTAATACGTGCCCGCAGTATTTGACTCACGCTGTTGCGGTCACCCTACCCATAGTCATGTGTATTTTTCTTACTATAGTATTATGTATTGTAATATGGCGAAGTTAATAAATAAATTTGTTATAAACCATTGTAAATTGACATTCCTAATTTCCTGAGGTCGAATATAATCATTTGCAGCAATTGCAACCCTTGTGACACTTGTATTTGTATTTGGCAACCAGGAGTTACAATTAGAAGTTGGAATGACAAAAGAAACTGGAAGTTCTTCTAATTTGCCTTTCAGTCCTGTCAATCTTATTTTGGTGAATGGCAGCAAGCCTTCAAAATTTTAAAGGCTTCTTTTCTCAGTAGATTTTTTGACCAAAAGAATATTATCGAGTTGACGCAGGGATATATATTGCCCATCATTAACATCCAGGAAAGGTAAATATTGAAATTCAGCCCTGGACCAAACAACTTCAGAAATACTGAATACATTAACGGCGATATGAATGAAACAACAAAACAAACGACAACAAGGAAGCAAGATTTTGCATACTTGATCTCGCGAAGAAATAGTTTCTTTCTGGTTTGATTTTCGTCCTTTGGATAAGGAGTTGGCCTCGCCTCAGAACGGTGTAACCTTCTTACCACAAAATATATTCTCGTGTAAACAAAACCGGTGAAAATGATAAATAATGGGAGAATTAACTGCAGAAAGGTCCCAACAATTCCAGTAAAGAAAAATGACAAGACCACCACAGTTATTGATACTACAACGCCAAATACTAAGTAGGTTTTAATCCTCTTTTTTGACAGTAACGACACATACTTATATGGATGTAATATGCCGATATATCTCTCAAACGACATGGCACACGATGTAAATATAGATACAGTTGTAGGTAAGACGGATAATTTTAAAGCTCCGATGCTAACAGCGCAGTTTTGAGTGGCCACGAACGGAGTAACTAGGTAGTAGATAATCAACGGCATACCAAGAGATCCAATCCCCAAATCGACAGCAGATTGAATGAGTATTAAAAAATAGCAAAGTTTGTTCTTTAGTTGATGGGATTTAAGGATCGTTACTGTTGCAACGAGATTCAACAATACTGTCAGAAAAATTAGAATGCTCATGGCGAAAACAATAGCAATTTGGATAAATTCATATTTACTTGATGGAAAATCGGTAACTAACAAATGTGTATTCTGAAAGACATAACATTTTTTAACGTAGTTCTCCATTGAACTGCTATAATTCATCCTTGAATGAAAAAGTCAAAGTGAACACCTATACATGTACATACTCTACATATGTTCAAACAATTATGGTAATAAGTCTCTCTAATTAATTATTGGAACTTATATTGGTTGTGTGATTAAAAATCCATTAAGAAAGCTTGCATTTTCCAACAATGGAAAGGAGTGGAACCAGCACGGGAGGGGGGTGGGGGGATTGGAAGGGAAGCTAATTAAAGGAGTGTTGATAGCGCTGAGCGAGCACTGCTCATAGCCGGATTGAGTATAGATTTTGGTTAAGGTGACTATAGTGCTTGGTATTCTTTAAATTTTCTTTACGTCAATTCTCATGTTGGGAAACACACATGAAACGTTTTGCATGTCTTGTTTTGCATGACTAAGTAGTCTTACCTTATTAATAAGATATTGAAGTACTCAAGAACACATTAATGTGGCATATGCATGACATAATACATGTATACCACTTACTAAATGAATTAATTGAAAGAAATTTTAAAATTATTTTATTTCGTTTATAGGACAATTATTATATCATTTCTAAACTATCATATCTTTTATTTCGTTCTCGGGATATTTGATGCTGCAGCTTGATATAAAAATGGAAAACGTCCTAATTGTTCTCTTTCTATAATCGTTCTTTGCAAGCGGTAAATTGAATGAATAGGATGCTGTCAGCATGATTTGTGCAATACTCTTTCCCACGGTTGCAATTGGTCAACGTGTAAATTAAATGTATTCAGAATTGTCGGTCGGTCAGTCGTTTTTGCTGACAGTTCCCTTGCAAGGCGTTAGTTTGAAAAAGCGCGCATGACCCGTATTTATATTATATTTTTAGCTTACTCTAAATTAAGCACACGAAAGTCAAAAGAAAACAAACAGGAAGACAAAAAAGTTTAGTTTTTGAAGCTTACGTTTTAGAGGGTATTATTGACAAGGTTTTCAATCTTTATAGATGGGTTTAATAGAGGTGTAACATGGGATTGGGGTGGCGCATTCGTGAAAATTAAGCGCCTTTCACCTCTGAAATCATGGATCAGTCGATTCTCCTCGCGGACTCAGAGTCGCCCGGTACAGAAACATACATTGTCAGTCACAAGATATTAAGCTCCGTTTGGCTTAATAATTTATGATAACATTACAAAATTTGTAAGTACAAATTACTCGACAGTGGGGGTGGCGCATCCCCTCCCCTAACTATGCATGTATGGGCTGATGTAATCGGTCACTGAAAAGCCAAAATGGGGAGTGAGCTGAAGGTGTATGTGCTAAAATTGACGCGTGTTTCACAGTAATGTTGCCACCCTTCATGCCGGTTCCACTCCTTTTTGTCGTTACAAAATGCAAGCTTTTTTCATTGATTTTAATTACCCAACCAATATAACATGGCGTTGATTAATTTAGAAGCTCATTAGAGTTGTTTGAACAGATGTAATATACATATGCAGCTCTCTGGTCCATTTTGACTAAGCTTAGTCGTCTTTATCATTCAAATATGAATAGCAGCTCAGTGGACAGTTACTTTCAGGCAATATGTTAGTCCGTTGCGGATTTTCCAACGTGCAAAAACGCATTTAGCCAAATTGCCGCTATTCTGGCCACGGGCATCTTAATTTTTTTTACAATATTGTTGAATCTCGTTGCAATACTAACAATCCTTAAATCCCTTCAACTAAAGAACAAACTTTGCTATTGTTTAATACTTATTCAGTCCGTTGTCAATTTGGGGATTGGATCTCTTGGTAAGCCGTTGATTATCTACCACCTAGTCACTCTGTTCGTGGCCATTCAACATTGCGCTGTTAGCATCGGGGCTTTAAAAATAGGTTTCTTCTTACATCTGTGTGCCATATCATTTGAGAGATATATCGGCGCATTACATCTATATAAGTATGGGACCTTTCTGACGAAAATGAGGATAAAAATCTACTTACTACTTGACGTTGTTGTATCAATAACTGTGGTAGTGTTGTCATTTTTTATGTTAGAGTTATTGCAACCTTCATAAAGTTTATAAAAATCAACACTATTTTAACCCTATTTTATCCCTATTTTACTTTCTATTTTATTCCTATAGAAAAGCTATTTTATTTTTAACCCTATCATATTGCTATCACATATTATACAAATCCTATATTAAACCTATTAGAACTCTGTTTTAATTGTATTTTATGGCTATTATAAATAGGTTTTTTTGAAACAAAAAATAGCCTATTTTAAATAGATTTTATTTTTCTGAATCGGTGAAGCACAGATTAAAATAGGTTTAAAATAGGATAAAATATATTTAAAATAGAGTGCAAAATAGAAATAAAATAATAAAGTAAAGTGAAATATTGGTAATAAAATAGATTTTAAATATACATAAAATAGGTAAAAAATAGTCGAAAATACATATAAAATAGTGGATCAACTGCAGTATATTAACTAAAAATAGTAATAAAATTACTGCAAAAATAGTAATAAAATAGTTTAAAAATATGAATAAAGTACTGATAAAATAGTAGAATTTAAAATAGCAATAAAATAGTCAGAAAGTAGCAATAAAATAGTTATAAAATAACAATAAAATACCTAATAGTATATAAAAATAGTAGCACTGCAACATAGTTCTTTATAAAGTAATAAAATTGTAGTATGATAATTAAAACCAGTTAAAAAATAGTAATGAAATAATATCAAATTAGCTTAGTACCATGGTTGACAGGTATATTATCGTTTAAAATTGTATAAAATAATACACATAAAACAGTTTGTATTCTTATTAAGCTGTCAATGCTAGGTTGTGACAGTCTAACAGCGGCAGGGGTGAATGGGGCAGGTTAAGCAGTGTCAAATCAATGGCATTGTTTACAGGGACACCGGAACTGGGGGGGGGGCAGGAGGGGCAGCCGCCCCTTAAAATTGTCTAGCTTGAGACCACACAGTTAAATATTGTGTGCAGAACTTAAAGTAGGGAGTGTTAAGGAAAATTACATCTAAATATGTCAACATGAAACATCATGGGTATGAAATATCATGAGTCTAGCTGGATACTTTCCTTGGCAAATAAAATTGTCCAACATTAGGCAAGATACAGAAACACTTAAATATTAACAAACTGCTGAAAATTGGGCACTTCGGAGTGAAATGGGTAATTTTACCATTGTCGTGACTTGCTGGGTTGTGTCTAAAGATATATATAAAATGTAGCCCAAAGGTTGTTACATGTATTATTAAGCAGATCATGCAGGTGGTATAGATAAATGTATTCATATATTATAAACTTTGAACAAGCAAACAAAGGACTTTGACTGTTTCCAGTTAGGGCACTTCCATAATCAAGTTGCTACACAACAAATTAATCAAATTAACATTTTACCTATTAACCGACCCACCCGGTGTCCCAGGATTTTCGCCCCCCCTACATTTTCGCCCCCCGGGAGGCGAAATTCCTAGGAATATCGCCCCCCCAGGGGGGCGAAAATCCTAGGAATTTCGCCCCCTTTTGGAAATTTGCCCCCCTTTAGAAACTTCACCTTTCCTTTAGGATTTTCGTCCTCCGTTCAAAATTTCGCCCTTCCTAACAGTTGCATGGGATAATTATTACATAGCTTTAATCATTTGAAATCAGTATCAATTCAAAATTGTTAAGACAGAGCTTGAAATAACAACCGATCAATGATCGGCAAGGAATTGCTTATGATCGGCGGAAAAGCAGGGTTTCGGTTTCCAAAAAAGCAGGGAAAGTCACGACTGCCGATCACCATAATCGGGAACTTTGGGAACGTTATTTCAAGCCCTGAATGTAAGAATACAAATTTACAATTACATGTATCGAAAGGGCTTTACACAGTTACAGTAGATCAATACTCAATAGGACTTATGACGCTTCACAGCACACCATGCATATTTTGCAATTTGCATTTTCAGTGTTAATCCTTAAACTCATTGTTAAAAAGTAATCACCGTGGTGGTTATTGTAATTATTAGTATTGTTTTGCATCCACGTTTTGTCGTTATCGGAAAATGTATGGTTTGTCACTATTTTTTACTTGCATTAGTCAATATAGTTTGTAAATCTCAGAAGCGAAGGGTACAACTTGCCAATAGGCAATAATCCAATAATATACGTTTCAAAAAAGACAAGAAAGCTTTTAGTTTTGCAGAGTTACATTCTCAAATGTTTAAGGCATGCACTAATAAAATCAAAGTATCATGAAATTATTTGAATAAACCACACCACATATATAGTGCAATTTTCTTTGCGGAAGTGAAGAATCAAGATTACATCACTGACACGGAAAGTTGACGATTCAACGGACAATAGTCAATACGCTTCCCAACACATTCCATAGATTTTTTACTAATCCTATAGTTTATTGTTAGCAAGTGATTACTGTGGCGGCTATTGTTAACACTCGTATTGATAAAATTTGCAAGCGATTGTTTTTATAATATGTTATGTGAATGTAAACTGCCAGAAGAATACGACAACATGATTTTATGTGATCTCTGTGATGGTTCCACTTTAGATGTGTAGAATATGACACTAGTCTAAGTACCTCAAATGAGTGGTTATTTAGACTGTGCACACCACCAGCTGCTAAGAAGACTAAAATGTGTATGGAATTTTTGTCTCCTTGTAATAAATAAATAAATCACACAATAAATCTTTTCAACTTGCAATCGTTTTGTTTTTAGATCAAAAATTCAAAATTTATATGGGGGGGGGCGAAATTCCTAAAGGGGGGCGATATTCCTAGGAGATTCGCCCCGGGGGGGCAAATATCCTAGGAATATCGCCCCCCTTTTGAGAGGGTGGGGGGCGAATCTCCTGGGGGGGGCGAATCTCCTGTGACAGGCCGGCATTAAAAACTTAAGCATGGCATACAAAGGAAATTGAAATTAACCGTCTATACCCCATTCCATTGATATCCTAATACATTGTACTATTACCCTCAGATGTTAGACATGGTAAAATCAAACAGAACTGAAAGAATCCAGCTTTGATGCAACCAACACCTGGTGTTAGACTGAGAGTGAAAAAAAAATTAAAGTAGGGTATATAAGTGCTATAATGGTAAAGTGCATGAGACATCCTTTTCCGGCTGATAATTTCAGCAAATATACTAGATAGATATAAGTAGAAAATAATATAACGGCATGTCTTGCAAATATAACGACATATCTTGTGAAACACTGCTGAAGGTGAATCATATTTGATTCAAAACATACAGTTTTCATAAATTGTGTGTTAATTACTATATAATGCACTCCTTATTCAGAATAACTTTTATTCTATGACTATTATGTAACTGAGACATGCACATTTAGCTGGGATATGCCTAGGTATTTATAAGCATATAAAGAATTGAGGATTGAAACTTGAGTAGATGCCAAGCTATAATATATTAATTTTGATACAAGAAACACTGCCACTGGAATCTGGCAATACACAACTATTAACTATTTGGCATTAGTTAATACAATAAACACAATTTAATATAAAGACTTCAGGAGTCAAATGTAAGCTTTGAATTAAACTAACGTTTTATATCATCGTTTTAAATATTGTCGCGGCAAATTCAAATTTTAATCCGAAACATCAAGCACGTGCATTCTCAAAATTCAGGAATGAAGATTGAAGTAGAAAATATTTCCTTTCAAAATTGCTCTATTATACATAAAATATAACAAGATTCTTAGCTGGATATTACTCTGTCATCCCTGATGTTTCATCTTCGCTTATTAAGGCTTCATCGGCTCGGCAAATTCAAATTTTAAGTCGAAACATCAAAGGTCATCAAACACGTGCATTCTCAAAATTCACGATTGAAGATAGCAAATATTTCCTTTCAAAATTGCTCTATTATACATAAAACATAACAAGATTCTTACCTGGATATTACTCAATCATCCCTGATCTTTCATCTTCGTTTATTCACGGTTAATAAGGCTTCATTGGCTCGAAATATCGAGCGAAATATTGTAACTTCGAAATCACGAACTGATTATAAAAAATGGCGGGGTGTAAATTCAGTGCTTCCACTTCCACTTTCACTTTCAACAAAATAATTTCCTTCCCAACTGCTCAAAATTTCCTTATTTTTGATATTTGCTGCAATCTCGTTCCCAGAGTATGCCTGTTCGCGGGTTAGGTTGTGGCATGACTCTGGGGAAATCGAATCGAAATCGTTATTTGATTGGCTGCCGTGATCATCAATGCTGCCGACACAATTAATGCGTGTTTTTTGCGAGAATTACGCGTGGACATACGCGAAGAAAGAATTATCAATGTTTATCAGATTTGGAATGCGAAATAAAACGATATAAACCGAAGGATATGATATTAATCGTATGAAAACGTATTGGGACGTTGGGTGTATACTTTAATACAAAATGGCATGGTATTGATGAATGACTTTTTATCGATCTACAGTACGAGTACATTCATTATAACCATGAAAGAATTGGCTAAATGAAATCATCGCACACGTTGTCGTTTTGTTAAATTGACATATTGTTGCCAGGACTTTGGAGTGACAGCTTTTGCTTGTGTTAAAAACTTGAAGCTTTAAACAATACAGTACATTATGGTCAATGGTCAACACTCAACATGTTGTAGCTCGTGGTCTTTGTGCTTTTGTAGTTCTGTAAATGGAGTTATCTATATAAATTTAAGATGCCAGGTGTTTTTGTAGCATCTGTATAAATTATAGAATAATTGATTTAAGAAGTTCCTCAGGTTGTAAAACATTTGGTTATAGATTTGCTTTGTAAGTGATTGCCACTTGACAGCATGATGGGCTATTCCATTTAATATCCGTACACCCCCTGTCGAGGATACATGTTTTTCATGGTTATACCCCTGAAGAATTTCAAACTCAAAACCTTTTACCCCTGAAGAATTCCAAAATTCCAAGCTCAAAACCCTTTTATATCCCTGAAGAATTCCAAGCTCAAAACCCTTTACCCCTGAAGAATTCCAAGCTCAAAACCCTTTACCCCAGAAGAATTCCAAACTCGAAACACTTTACCCCTGAAGAATTCCAAGCTCAAAACACTTTACCCCTGAAGAATTCCAAGCTCAAAACCCTTTATCCCTGAAGAATTCCAGGGATCCTCAACAGGGGGGGGTATGGATATTAAATGGAATAGCCCGATGTAAGGCTATAACTAAGCCAAACCTGAAACAATTTTTACATCAATTTGTGTCTGGATAAAAAATAAGTAGTGAATTTAAATACAGATGTTTCCTTGTCTGTTGCTATGTGAAACAATGTTGTTTATAGCAATAAGAGTCATTGTTGATCAATAACAATGCTCATTTGCTAAAAATATACAAGTATTGATTCCATTTCCAAACTCAGTTATACTATGTGAATATATTGGCAATTAATCCAATTATATATAAAAGGAGATACAGTAGAATTGAAATAGCTACCAGTTTCAATCAAATAACTACTTTAATTTCTGTATCAACTATCAAGCCTCCTGTGTATTATTGTTTCCTAAGCATCATTGAGGGGGCACTTGTTCTAAATATATGCAATAAGTCTGGTTACCATTAAAAATGTCCATATTCAGAGTTACCGTTGTACTATATTTTATTAAAATACTGCAGAAATGCAATATATTTCATGATTTTAAGAAATTGAATGAGGGCTGCATGGTTAAAAGAGGAGGGGGGCTTATTTATTTTTGTATCCAAATGAGGAGGGGGGCTTTTTGATTTTTGTATCCAAATGAGGGGGGGGGTTATTGGAGAGGGGCTTGAAGAGAAGGGGGCTAAATATAGAAATTACAGTACCTCCATTCCTTCCTCTCCCTTCCCAAGCATGCTGCAGGAAGGGGCAACTGCAGGGGTTAAAGCCTGGATTGCAAGGTTGATGTATAATTTGCATGTTATGTACCTGGTAATATGGAGAAATGAGCTAGTAAATATATCCTTGCCTATAATTAGTTGCTGATTAAATGTTCAAAGATACAGTGTGAAGCATGAAAAACAAATGGAAGATACCCACTGCAAGAAATTTTCAACAAATATATATGGATTTGTTCACTTCATTTCTTACTTTCGACACAAGTAATTATGGTAATTATAATTACAAACACAGTGTACTGTCATTTAAAGACTTTATATGTGCTCCATGTATATATGTTAATGTAATATAATATAAAAAATAATGTGTTTATTGTTAAAATATGGGATATATAATACCGTAAACCTCTGACTATAAGCCCTGGGCTTATATTCTTTTGTAAGTGATTTTTGATGGGCTTAGGGGGGGGGGGCTTATATGCACGGGGGCCTTATACATGGACGATCAATTGTGTTAGTAATAAACAAGTCAGTCATAAACAGGAAAATAAACATGTATTAATAACACACTTCATTAACATAGTAAGCTATAAAGACAATGACAGTGTTTCAAATATCGTTCTCTGCTATATTAAAAGACAATGTCAATGTTAAATAACATAGTGGGATACTGGGCTTATATTCAGGGGGCTTATATTCAGGGGACTTATATTCAGGGGGGCTTATATTTGGGGGGGGGGCTTATATTTGGAATGAGGTGAGCATTATATTCAGAGGTTTACAGTATACAGTTGAAAAAAGCTTGTATTTTCTTGTCATAGACACACATTTCTGGGTGCATATAGAACAGCTTATACGCCAGGTTCTCATGTCGATCCAATGGTAATTTGATATCGCTGCCATCACCATAATATAGTGTAGCACAGAATGGCCTTGTATCATACTTTGACATCATGCATGCAGAAATGCCTTGGTCATTCATGTGGAGATATGACTATCACGATAGAATTAGTTACGCCAAGTAACACGTCGTACACGTCAGGTAGCAGCTGAAATATTTTAATATTTGCCATAATAAGCCCATAACCTGTTGGCAAAACAACCAAAACATCTTCACCATAATACATTATGGCCGAGATACATTTGAATGTCTCGTCTTTTAACGAATATTAAAGCCCTCTTTTCGCTAGAACAACTTTAATAGCTCTTTCAGTATTTGCCATTGAATATAATTTAATAGTAGTACGATTTAAAGCACCTTTAAACGTATAAAAACCCATTTTTTATACTATATTCTGATGAGAATCTTTGTTTAATTAAAATAAATATCGATTGTGAGCGTGTGCCCGCGCGAATTTAGTAAGCGGAATAAACAAAAGCAATAAAAGCGCATGCGCCATTTATCTCATTTTGGATAAAAAAATTCGATTTCCCCAGAGTCATGCCACAACCTAACCCGCGAACAGGCATACTCTGGGAACGAGATTGTATTTGCTGCCGAAGGCAGCACACTATTCTTCACCAGTCCATTTCCGGTTCGCGAATTATATGCAGCCAAGAAGTCAATTTGGGATGTTTGTACATACGGAAAGATGATCAGATTTATGACGTTTTTTGACGTCACAGAAATTTAAAAAAATATAACATACTCCAAATTGCAATTTGACTTTCCAAATACACTAGTCGGAAACTCGTGAACAGCACCGTGGACCATGACAATTTGTAAACATGTTACATTCTGGCCTATGAAATACAGCAAGCTTTCAGCAGGCACGACTCACAAGTGGCTTAGTGTAAATTTTACTTTATGTTCTGGCTGTTTATCGAAATATTTTTCAAGGTAATATGAAAGTTTGATCATAAATAACAATATGTTTTGGTCCAAGTATTTTGCCCGTTGTAAGGAAATATGTATTTACAAGTGGAGCTCGACAGCTCGTCGATTGTCAGTTTGTAAAAAAATCTGATTGAGCTTGACAGAACATTGTACTTCAAGGAATATTAAAATAATCACAATCCACAGTGTGACAGTGATAGCTTATTATTAATATTGTGCTATTTGGTCACATCTGCAACTTCTGTGGTTGATGTGCTTTATATCGATCAGCACTTCATTTATGACGTAACATATAAACTTAACACGAGCAAAGCTGTCATGTCATGTATGTTGCATCGAAAAAGCACGAGGGTGGAATTTAATGCTGTTTCAGTGTTTCAACCATTCTGCAAATTGGTGAATCTCATCTGGAAAGTTTTATTTTTGAACGTGTAGAAACAAGTAAACAGCATGTGGAATGGAATCTACAATAAATTGCAAATGTTGAACATGCATAAATTTGTTATATTCAAAAGAACAATTATTCTGATGCTGCGTTGCTGTGTACTCTGCCACCATGGAATAAAAGCCGAATGTCTTTGTGAATTGTGACTTGAATACCGCCGAATCACGTGTCATGTTTAATAATATGGAATGAAATTGACATGTTGCATCGAAAAAGCACAAGGACGGAATTTAAGGGCTGTTTTTAATGTTTCAACCAACTGCAAATTGTTAAATCTTGTCAGGAAAATTTTTATTTTTGAACGAGTGGAACAACAAGTAAACATTCATAATGTTTGTTTATTTCAAAAGAACAATTGTTCCATGTCGCTGGGTTGCAGAAACCTGTTTCTCAATTCTTTCATACTTGGCCAAGAGCTAGGACCTGTACCTATGCCTATGGTAGTATTGAGCTCATTGGGTGATACATTATCTACAAACAACGTGATCATGAAGTTTTATTTTCACTTAATAACAGAACAATGACAGATTTCAATTACCACATACATACAGTAGTGTTGATGAAATGTCAATTATATACAAACAACTTATTGTAATACACCCTTTCAATAATTATGTCACAACTACACTGTTTT
>CACRXK020014357.1:0-13164 GCA_902702795.2 Paramuricea clavata
TCCTCCCCCCTCAAAAGTTAAATGGTCGGTCCCTTACTGGGGTTTCTTTCGCTTTAAGAGATTTCACTCCAGTTATAAAGTGAGGTCATCGGCGAAGGTAAAGTATTTCAATTTCCGAAAATCAAAAGTAATTCAGGTGCAAAACATATTCTTGACTTGAAACCAATCTCCTCCTGGTACATGACAATGTTCATCGATAAAATCACAAAATAGACATGGCATCATGGTATATTTATTCTGTGATAAAATATTCTTTTGTGCCATGCCACCTGACATGCTGCTGACATGCAAGTCAAGAATAGAGAAAACGTAAAAATCAGTCCAGTCCAACTGTCCAGTCCAGTTCAACTGTCCAGTCCATCTGTCCAGTCCAGTCCAACTGTCCAGTCCAGTCCATGTTTTGTACTATGCCGTTCACAGCTCCCTATCACAGGATTTGTCGTCACAGAATGGCACGTTTCCTTGCCGGGTTGCCAAATGCAAAACCTGTGATTTTATAGATTCCTCTACCACCATTTCGGCACCATGTTTCAATACCATGTCAAGTCTGTATAATTTCACATGCACCTCCTCCCATCTCATCTACTGCGCCTCATGCAGTAGATGTGGTATGTTTTATATTGGAGAAACTGGAAGAACAAGGTTTGGTGAGCATCGGCAATGGGCATCAGAGCATCGTGCAGTCATTGGCAATGACGCTAACCAGATTGTTGCCAGACATTTTAATACTGACAATCAACGGTATTTCAGATACGGAAATTCGAGCCCTCTGTCCTATTTCCAGAAGCAACGATAGCCGCAAAAGACACGAAATGCGCCTCATTTCCAAACTCGGCACTGTCTACACCTATGGCATTAATGAACGTTTTTCCTATGTTGAACTCAGTCTGTCTTTGCTTGTCAAAAGCGGACATTGACAGTATACTTTTAATTCATGCCTTATTCCATACTTATACCATATATTTTGTTGTAGCTCTCTGTATATTTGTATTAATATATTCTGTAATGTAATGTAATGTGATTTACATTATGTTTTGACTAAATCCATGTGATTGGTTTATTATTGTCAGGTGATGCTTTCATATTCTTAGTATGAAAGCTCATGTAATTTTCTCGACCCCCTGCTAGTAACTCCAGTCGAAGGGCCTTCGCTCAAAACGTCGAAATTCTCTTTATATTTTTTAGGTCGTTGCATCCCTACCTAGGAAAGCTTGTTAGTTGTCTATATGGTACGTTGTCACGTCTTTCTGTGCAGCATTTGTCGTGAAAGATTTGTATTATCATTTCAGGTCTTATCGGAAGCGCAAAGGCCAATGGTGATTGTGGGTAGTTCAATACTACAACGAGCAGATGGTGCAAGTATTTATGACTTGGTGTTCTCGTTGGCTAATAAACTGAAAGCTTCCCAACAAGTTCCTTCAGACTGGAGAACACTGAATATAATGCATAGAGTAAGTTGAAATTATATGATTGTGTTTGCAGCATTCATCTTGCATGAATGTTAAAGGTGAATCCTGCACCTTTAACAATTTGCGAAAATCTCAGAGTTGGCGCTAGAAGAAAGAACTTTGAAGTCATCAATAGAAGGTGTATGGCCAGAAGTTTTTAGGTGCGAAATGATGCTTATGAGTGTGGTATTATACTGCTCTCATTGCCTTTATTAAGGTGGCTTAATAACAGTTTTTAAAATAATGGAAAATTCGCGATTTAGATGCGTATTTTTGGACAATTATTACTTGTTGATAAACAAAAAGTACCTTACGTATATAAACCAACATCTAAAGAGTTTGAATTTTTGCACGAAAGTTACCCAACTGCCGTTTCTATGGCAACAATGACGTTTCAAGATGGCGGATATTTTAGCTTTAAAGTAATTTAACTCGTACACGACATCGGTGACCCCAAATTTTATTTTAAAAAATTATTTCTCTTAGTATAATCAATTATTTTGACAGTTTTAAAAAAATTCTGTGGAGCCAAACATTTTTAAATTATGTAAAGATGATTATTCATAATAATTTTTTTGGCTCCACAGAATTTTTTTTAAATTGTCAAAATAATTGATATACAAAGAGAAATCATTTCTTTAAATAAAATTTGGGGGTCGCCGATGTCGTTTACGAGTTAAATTACTTTAAAGCCAAAATATCCGCCATCTTGAAACGTCATTGTTGCCATAACAATGCCGTAACTTTTGTGCAGAAGTTCAAACTTTTTAGATGTTGTTTTCTATAAGTAAGGTACTTTTTGTTTATCAAAAAGTAATAAATGTCCAAAAATACGCATCTAAATCGTGAATTTTCCATTTTTTAAATGCTGTATTGAGCCACCTTAAGGCGGAAACACCTATAGGTGTTCCGATACTCGGGTGTGTAAATGACGGACCGTTTGGCGCACATACGACGCGGCACAGCATTGACACTGAAAAAATACACTATACCTGACCGAACTCAAAGTCATCGGATATCAATCGGAAATCACAATACATATACGTCCGACCCAAACTCAAAGTCCTCGAATATTTTGTCAGACGGTTCTCTGGCCGACATTTTAAGGCCAGGGCACTTGGCTCAAAAAAGAAGTACTGGACCATAATATTAACGTACCTCCGGTATAAGCAAGCACGCGATTTACCGCACCCTATATTTGAGTTATCTGGTACGCATATCGTTTACGGTTAAAAGCCGAAAAATTGCGTTGCCGTATCGCGTCCGGCGTGTCTTATAACAAACGTACTTGCAGGTTCGGTGAGTCCGGGATTGGACGCACCGAGGGTGGCTGAAAGTTTCCCGAACTCACCGAGCGAAGCGAGGTGAGTTCGGGAAACTTCCAGCCACCCGAGGTGCGTCCAATCCCGGACTCACCGAACCTGCAAGTGCGTTTGGTTTTTATCCCATACACCGAGCCATATACACACATTTGTAGCTCTTCGCGATATATTCGTCGAAGTTTTGTCAACATTTTCCCGGCCAAAAAAACACTGGGCTCTTAATACTTTTTATCTACGTCTAGATTACCTTTATTGCATTTTTTCTTCGGTTTTTCTTTAGTCTCAGTATGTTAGTCACCGAAAAAAGTTCTTTAAAGTCTAGGTTTATCGGCTAAATCTTGTCCGCCATATTGTTATTGCAACGTGAGCAGTTTCGCGGGTGAGTTCGGCGAAAAGCAGGTGAGTTCGGACAAAAAGCAGGTGAGCTCGACGACAAGCTCACCTGCTCTAAACCAATCAGAAAGCCGCTTTTAACACAGGTATGGGATAAGGGTCTTTATCGATCTGTGCCAGTGTAGGTATAGTGCGAATAATAACAAAACTTCTGTTGATAGGGATGCAACTACCTGAAAAATACAAGGAGAACTTGGGCGTTTCGAGCGAATTAAGGCCCTTCGTGGGGGAAGTTATTAGACTAACGTCAGGAAGTTAGTGGCTCCCGACGAAGGGCCTTCGCTCGAAACGTCGAATTTTTCCTTGTATTCTTCAGAAAGTTGCATACCTATCAACCGAAGTTTTGTTATTTCTGCGTCTTTATCGCCATTAACCGTAACGAAATTGTTTTAAAATCATTTTGCAGATGGCAAGTCAGGTGGCAGCGTTAGATATTGGATATAAACCTCGACTGGATCTACCAAGCTCACTCAAGTTCTTATATCTTCTTGGAGCAGTAAGTGTATAGCCACTCCTTGTTTCGAGTAAGACCACTGTACCTTATAGGCTGATAGGGAAAATAAGTGGGTGTATTTGAGTATTAACAGTTGAAGGATTAAGGGTTATTAAACCCTACAGTTGCATTTTTTATCCAAATTTTGCATGTTTTATCCAAATTGAACTGCATGGAAACCATGCTATTAACAGTGGGCAGTGAACACTCTTTCGCATCCATACTGAATATGTGCAATCGGTAACCTTTATAACGAATTCCTATGACATGTATAAGCAACGGACACGTTTTCTATTCTGAAACTTATGTCAACAAGAAATGAAACAGTAGAGAACCTGCAGCATGCCCCTCATATGGGAGTTCCACTGTATTTGTGCTGACTGTTTTGTCAAGAAAGCGACGTTTTTATCAACATGCATACATGCATGCACGGACGTCAGATTGTTGGGGGGACTGGATTACAAACTTTGTTTGTGTGAGTTTGTGGTAATCTTCAACACGTATGACAGAACATAAGATTTTGAAAGTTTTTTGCTTTCTTACATGAGCGCTATGATGCAGCACGCCTCCAAAATTATAGTTATACCAATTTTAGGGTGACGTTACTTGCTTAAGCTCACTAACTGTGAACTTAAACGATTACGTAGTTTTAATTACTTGCTAAGTTAAGTCAAATCTTTCCTTCCTACCAAAGAGATTTTCGTAACACGAAGGAGCCTGGGCTTCTTGGCTACCCTGGCTAATATTAATATCCCCTTAATCTTCACAGTGTTTTAGCTGCTCTTCAATCATAAGTTTATTTAATTAATGTTTAGGATATTGGAACAGTTAATAAAGAAAACTTACCTAAAGATTGCTTTATCGTATATCAAGGTAATGTGGATATCTACACTACAGGGTCGCCGAGAGAATTCGCGGGGCCCTTGTCAAATCTTCCCTGGGAGCCTCATGACATCATTATTTTTAAGCTAGACCCAACTATACCTTAGCTAGACTGCATGTGGAGGTACTGTTAGGGGCCCTCAATTTCAAAAATGCGCTGACGAATTCATTGAAGTTTGCTGCCCTTTGCAACGGTGAATTGTGAATAACTGTTCGAAATGTTTTTTGAGGTTCCATTTGTAAACGGTATAGTAACGTTTAGTGACGAAAATATTTCGCTATTCGTATATATTAACCTATATCTTTGTAACAGCTATAAATACTAAGCCTCCCACTTTTGTTATGCATTATAACTGCTATTGGCCGGCGAGAAATTTTTCTGTATTCTCTTTCGTATAAAGGCTGTATCCTCTTTCCTATAAAGGCTCTATGTGGTTCACGAAATGCTAGAGAGTGCTCGATATCGTATCAGATAGTAGTACTTCAAGGTTGCCACTACAGCCCGTTTCATCCAATGAAGAAATCTGAACAGTAATCTTCAGAAAGCCATTTTGTGTACATGTAATTCGCTAATTTAGTCGTCTATTGACAGCTGCTGCGAGCTGTCCATTTGAAAATAAAATATTCAGTAATAATAAATTTTTGCTATTTTTGATAATTGACTGCTTGGTCACAGTTAACAATTGAGTGCAAACGGCGGTGTTGTCTTGTATTAATTTCCTTCCAACCATACACAGGTCACCATGGAGATTATGGTGCACACATGGCCGATGTTATATTACCGGGTGCTGCGTACACAGAAAAAACAGCAACATACGTGAATACTGAGGGAAGAGCACAACAGACGAGGTAAGGATATAATGCGCAACAGTAAAGGGGCGTTGGATGTTTATTTGTTCCTATACTATACAACAGGAATGATGTATACAAATAATGAATGTTTATGAGTGCGATGGTAAAATATTTTCATGAGTGAAAGATGGATTTTTCCATTTGCCAAGTGTAATGGAAAATTCCATCTTTCACCGAATGAAAATATTTTTACTATTGCGCGAATGAAAACATTCATGTAATATTTGTTTTATATGACACAAAAGTACTGAAAATGGTTTTATTTGTTTGAATTTTTAAGTGAATTAAATACAAAACAAATACATACATCAGTTACATGTGCATGTTCAAAAATAATTGAAATCTAACAAAATAATTGAAATCCAAAAAAATGTTTTGATGAAGAATTAATACGATAATGGTGATCGTTTAACTGGACATAACCGTAAAAATATTATATTTATGTTGGAAGACGGGGTGCTTTTGATGTATTGAAATAAGTCACTAGGCTAAACGAAAGTTCAAATGCTGGGGCCGGTTGTTCAAAAGCTGGTTAGCTTAATCTTAGGTTTAACGCAAATTTCAAAGCAATCTTCACAACAGCCTGTTTAGAAACAAAAAGATAGTTTTCCAAAATTCATGTCTGGACGAACAGAAGTTTTATTTTCCAAAGTTTTGAAATAAACAGATGTGCAAATGTACCCAAACTAAAACAGTGGGTTAAATTTTAACCCGGGGTTAGCGCTAACCCAGCTTTTAGCAACCGCCCCCTGGTTACCAGAACTCAATTTCTGCAGAGAAGATCTTGTAGTTCAAGAAGATTATTATTGCTGCTTGAACAATTTTTCGTTTACAGTTAACTATAATATATCTCTAGAAAATAATGTAGTTTTTTGCTGAATCGTGCACCGTGACTTATTTCAATACATCAAAATAATCCCGCATCACATCTCGTCCCGGCAAGTGAGATCATATAAACAGCCCCCTATTCAGCAGATTGTGCATGTAGCATGCTGCCTTTGATCCCTTGGGGGATCAGTTGTTTCCTATTGATAACCAATCATTGACGAAGAACGGGAGGAAAGTGTTTACCAGGTATTTGCACGACATCCTGCAGTCATCTCTGGTAACAAAACTGACTTGGGAGAAGCCATAGGAGTAGAACATTCCATAGATACCGGAAACGCACCGCCAATACGAATTCCAGCACGAAGATTGCCATTCCACAAACGAGAAACCGTACGGAAAGAGGTGGAATCGATGATTGAGAGCGATATAATCGAACACTCAAAGTCTCCATGGGCAGCTCCGGTGATTTTGGTAAAGAAGAAAGATGGGACTGAACGCTTCTGCATTAACTATCGGAAGTTGAACGAAATTACCAAAAAGGACGTCTATCCACTACCAAGATGCGAAGAAATCCTAGAGTCATTGGCCGGTGCAGCGTACTTCTCACATTTAGATTTAGTCCGTGGCTACTGGCAAATTAAGATCGCCGAGGAAGATCGTGAGAAAACAGCGTTTTCAACTCCCGATGGACATTTCCAGTTCAAAAGAATGCCACCTTTCATCCCTTGAGGCAGCACGTAGTAACTCCTATTATATTTTTACACCCGCGATATTGCTTCGCCGGAGTTATGTATTTGAATTTAATTCGTAATTCATCGGTCTCAGTATGATTGCAGCTCATAAATTATAGTAAAAAGAGCTACGGTCACAATACGAATAGAATTTTAAATGATTGATATTAAATTAAAGCCTTTCACGTACTATTGATGCTGAACAAAATGATAATTTTTATTCAAATCACGTGATCATAATCAGCCAATTAAGGAGGCTCCCTACAGTTTCCAATATATGTCAGTGTTTTAAACTAAAACCTATTTAATTAATTTAAATCTGAAAAAAACCCTAATTTTTTGCACAAGCCATTGTTTCCTCCTATATAAAAGAGTAATTTTAACCCACAGTCGTTACTCTTCACGTTACCATGACAACATGACGTCACCATCTATATGGCCTATATTAACCAAAAAAGCCGTCTTAGCGGATAAATAACCACGGTGACCTACCTTTTTTATTGCAGAAATTACATTGTTATAAAGTTTTGAATCTTTTTTGAAAGTTATTTGAAAATCGCCAGTGTAGTTTTCGAGAAACTGAATTTCAGCCTTTAAGATTGCATTTTAGCCTCTGGAAAGGCTGAAATTTAGTTTCTCGAAAACTACACTGGGGATTTTCAAATAACTTTAAAAAAGATTCAAAACTTTATAACAATGTAATTTCTGCAATAAAAAAGGTAGGTCACCGTGGTTATTTGTCCGCTAAGACGGCTTTTTGGTTGAATTTGCCAATATAAATGGTGACGTCATGTTGTCATGGTAACGTGAAGAGTAGCGATTGTGGGTTAAAATTACTCTTTTATATAAGAGGAAACATTGGCTTGTGCAAAAAATTAGTTTTTTTTAGATTTAAATTAATTAAATAGGTTTAAGTTTAAAACACTCACATATTTTGGAAACTGTATGGAGTCTCCTTAAATGACCGGAATTTAACGAGCTGTTGTATAAAGAGATTTTGACATTAATTATTCCGTCTGAAGATTCACTGTTTCTTTATCTCTGTGAGATCTGTTCACAAGCTAAACTATAACTATCACTATTTAGCCCTTCCCCGGATATCCGGCCGGATATGATATCCGGTGCATCCCTAGTTATTGTGGTTCGGATGTATTTATTAGCTTCTGACTTTCTCTGCCGTTTAAATGTCATATTCTTATTTCAAAGGCGAGCTGTATCCCCTCCTGGGTTAGCAAGAGATGATTGGAAAATAATAAGAGCACTTTCAGAGGTACGCATGCACTTTTTTCTACGTTTTGTTTTTCATTTTAAACATTGTATTTTAAAATCAGTGCGATTAAAGGGGCCCATAAAGGAAGGAAGGCCCAATTCTTGATATACAAAATTGCTTAACTGAGAATATAAATTAGAATCCTGGCTGCGCTAGTGCAGGACAATATGGTATGAAATATGCAGTGAGAAAAATATCATAAAATTATGTATGCTGTACCATTGGCTTGAGTTTTATCAAACATGAATTCATCTGTCGATGGGCCCTTTTCTAAAACGTGAAAAATTATTTTGCTAGATATGTGGAGATCCTCTACCGTATGACACGCTGAATGATATAAGAAGTCGTATGACTGAGATTGCACCAAATCTCACTCGATATGGCGATGTTGAAGAAGCAAATTATTTTTCGTTGACTAAAGAGTTACTAAAGGTATGTTAAAGGCAGTGAGGAAACACGGCCAGACCACGTCAGCTATTTCAGGCATCAATTCTTCTCATCTCTTCAAACAAAATTGCTTCAAAGCTCAATGTGTGAAACGTGATTTTCCCAATGTATGTTTTGAAATTTGAAATATTGCTTATCCCACTCCTGGCAAACAGCTATATTTTAGAGATCAGTGAGGTCCACCCATGAACCATAGTCACGCGCGCCCGCGATTATTGTTGAATTTTATACTTCGCTAATGCTTTCTTTTCCCCGGGTGTAAATAACCGGGCGGAATTTGGCTGAAAAAAGAGCATTCTTCTAGAGTAGAATAAGAAGTTATTTTATATAAAAACTTAACAACGTGACATATTAAATCTTTTTTAATGGTAAAAAAGATAATTAATTAAGTTTTTCTTTGCGAGCGGTCCATCTTAGCGGTACGTACTGTGATTTTCCGACCGCTCAGCTGCATTTTGCAGATGGACTGCAAACTTATTTCTCTCTATCTTCGGAATACGTCTACCACTGATCAGCACATTAGTTTTTTTGAAGTTGTACTTTGTGTTCTTTTCTATAGGGCAGTAAACCATCAGATAAAGCTCTTCTCCCTTTTATTTCAAATTTGGAAGATTTCTACATGACCGACCCCATTAGTCGTGCCTCACTAACCATGGCGAAGTGCTCAAAAGCTGTGAAAACAATGGCCTAAGTGGAGCGATGTGCATACAGGTGCATTGATTGGGACCTAATTTTTCTCCAAACAACGGGGTATGTTGAACAACGAAAAACCCGCCATGTGCTCTGTGCGTTTTTCACAGTTTGTTGAAGGTTTGCGAACATTGTTTCTGTTGCTTTTGTATATTTTTATTTAATATGTTCATTACACTATAGTTTTATACCTAAAAATTAATGGATGTATTAAAATATCTATGGATGTGTTTAAATAAAAATTAACATTGAAAAATACAGTTTCCAATAATAAACCCAGTTTTTCACTATTAAGGTTGCGTTCCAGTCCCGCGTTTTTATACGCACGGAAAAGTTTAAATCTCTTTCAATTTAAGACTAGTTAACAATTAGACAACGAGGCCGAGTTGTCTATGAGCGACTATTTGCTCATAGACAACGAGGCCGAGTTGTCTAATTGTTTTAGTATAAACTTTAACATTAATTTACAACTAGGCTGCAAACACAATACAAAAATACACAAAAAAAATTTATAAAACCATTAAAGGTAAACAAATATTTTAGTTTTTGTTCGCGTAAAATGTTTTACAAAATTCAGTTTTAATTTTAAATGTTATTTTGTCTATTTTCTCTATTTTCTTACCCTTAAAAATTGCCATTCCATATTTTTGTTGCTTTTTTCGGGGTTTTTTAGTACAGAATTGTTCAACAAGTCATCCAAAAAATCATCAGACACTTCGGCAAAAGTGCAAAACGCGAATTTTCCGCCATTTTGAATTTTCTATTAGTAGGCTATCACTAATAGCCTACTAGTAGCGTAGCCAATCAGAAGGCACGATATGTGATAGCCTACTAGTAGGTTTATACTAATATTGATTTACCTGCATGTAGAAATGCACATTAAATCATTCACTTTGCTATATGCTTTCCTTTTATTCATTCAGTTATTTCATTAGCAACATTTAAAGATATTTCAACAAAACGTGTGACTGGAAAGCAGCCTTAGGGAAGAGATTTTTGGTGCAAAAGTGAAAATACATAAGGATTGTTAAACTGAAGAATGATCAGTTCAATGCAATCAACGTTTCGATTCGCTCGTTTTTAACGGGGAGGGGGAAAACCTACACTACATCCCAGACCAGCTATAGGTTAGCGTATTTTTTGCCCAGGAGTGACATACCGATCACTTGCGGCTTTTCTCGTAATAAAATATGGCGGCGGTACTCTCGTGGAAATTTAACTGAATTGGAAAAACAATCTTCATGAGGAAACGATTGAGCGGAATTGCGATTATTTTCAACCGAGTTTTTTCAGTGTGTTTGTTTTAAAAGCAGTTCTCGATCTAAAGAAAGTTGTCAACGAAGTATATACTAAACCCCGGTCAAACGAGTCTGAGATTGTAGGAGACTTGGCAATCATGCGACGTTGGCTAGCTGTCTTTAATGCTTTCCCAACACTATAATGTATTCTAACTAAGTTTAAACATAGTTGGAACACTCATCAAATCTTTATTTTGTTAATCTAGAGCTTAAAATGTCCCCGTAACAATGCGTGCCTGCCAACTCTCATCAACTTTCATCTTTATTTCACCGGGGCTTAAAGTGCATATGACATGAATTTTTTTATTTTCTTAAATGAAAGAACTCTTCAAGCTGTAGTGTAACTTATTTTTCAGTTTCTTGTTTTCTTGGTTTGTTCCCGAGATATTTCAATTTGTTTGATATGTAAATGATGTGAATATGTCCGATAATTTATGACGTCACGTTGGTTGCAAGCTCAACTTACACTGCTTATAAATGGCAATTGATAAAACTAGAATAGTGAAGCGAATAGTGCGAATAGTCGACGAATAGTACGCCAATAGTCCGCGAATAGTCGACGAATAGTCCGCGAATAGTCGACGAATAGTCCGCGAATAGTCGACGAATAGTACGAATAGTCCGCCAATAGTCGACGAATAGTACGAATAGTCGACGAATAGTGCAATAGAGACTTTGCAAGGCTTTCCACCGTGCTGTAGAACTAAATTTACCGAAGCGGGGGGTGGGGCTCTATTGACAAACATGAAATCGTGAAAACATTCGTTGATGTCAATGACGTCATACGTAATCGGTAAAAATTACGGGACCACTGAGTTTTAGCAAATATTTAACAGGAAGTAGAATGACAATCACTAGAATGACGTTTTCCACTGGGCGAATTTGTTCGCGCGAAGCGACAAGTAAAAGAGTAGGAACTGATCCAACATTTTCGCGGCGAATTTTTTCGCTGACCAATCACATTGCCGAAATTTGGTTTTCGCTTCGCGCGAACACATTCGCCCAAAAACAAGCTTAAATAATAAATCGATATACCTTCTCTTGTTTCGTGATGTAAATCACGTTTTCCAAGCACACGAAATCACTTAAGCCCTTAAATCTTCAGTTACAACATAACAACTTAAAGTAAAATTCCTATAAAATTCCATCAGTAAAATTCATGACTCATATGGTTACCACTTACCAGCAGGAATGATTATAAATGTAAAAAATATGAAATATGTTTCCTGACGATGACTGAATTTTAATCGAAAGCTACAATATTAAAATGTTTATTTTCGAAGTTACCGTTGTTTTATATTTTATTAAAATACTCAGTGGTTCCCGTAATTTTTACCGGTTACGTATGACGTCATTGACGTACGTCAACGAACGTTTTCACGATTTCATGTTTGTCAATAGAGCCCCCCCCCCCCGGTAAATTTAGTTCTACAGCACTGCTGCAAAGCCTTGCAAAGTCTCTTTTGCACTATTCGTCGACTATTCGTACTATTCGTCGCCTATTCGTCGACTATTCGTCGACTATTCGCGACTATTCGTACTATTCGTCGACTATTCGTACTATTCGTCGACTATTCGCACTATTCGCACTATTCGCTTCACTATTCTAGTTTTATCAATTGCCGCTTATAAATCTACTAGAAAATACATGCATGCAGAAACCCTCGCCTTGCTGACAAAACCATTGTATTTTCCGAACATGAAGTATCTAAAGTAGTTGTCATGGTAACACGATAATTTTTTAAGAATATTCAAATTCTTACAAATGAAAAATCGCCTGAAAATATCACTTTTAATTACAAAATTATTAATTTCCCAACATATATATGTTATAGGCATGTTATTATACGTAATATAAGCCTCAATTTAAGGTAAAATTCAACCACAAACGCTTCGCAAAACGTTTTAAAGTCACTAGTCTTCTTTATATTAAAACTAATCTGCCTTTTAAAATGGCTTTATCGATAAACTTTGAGTTTGCAATAAAATGATTTCAAATTTTCGCTTGCAAATAACTTTGCTTTCTTTTTTATTTAAAAAATGGAATATCATAAAAAAGGGAATCAATATTAAACATACAATGAAATTATATGCTGTCTTGTTAGTTATTTCATACGCAAAGGCCGTCGGGTTTTAAAGCCATTATAAAATCAATATTTAAAACAAACTTACCTTCGTTAACGTCGGCTCCCTTCTTTTAGCCGATTCTTTCGCAGTTTCTTTCTGAGAGAGCTTTTGAAATTTACAAAATCTTGCCAAAATGCGAGCAAAAATGAAATATATTTGCAAGAAATTTATCAATCATCAAATCAAGAAATGTTTGCTATTTCGCTGTCGTCATACAGTCGACAGTCGTTATAATGCAAACTTTAAATTGGACCAATCAGTGTCCGCTATTCATGACAGTCCGCCATATTTTTGAGATCAGTGAGGATGACCACCCACGGTTGGTGACCCACGCCCGCGATATTTGATGAACTTTAGACTTCCCTAATGCTTTCGTTTCCCAG
>CACRXK020014358.1:0-10605 GCA_902702795.2 Paramuricea clavata
AAGGACATGTGTGACAACAGTTGTAAAGTTTTTGGCCAGGGGTGTGTATTTATTTTTTAATTGTTATTTGAGGTTGGGTAAAAATGTTTTGACTTTTTAATGATTGGACCAGCAAAATATTTACCAAGATAAACATTTCTCTTCGGTGCTAACCCCCGCCATAAATAACGACCACTCGCTTAGTTATGTTTCCAATGAATTTTCTGTTAACCTGATAGGATTCCCATTGTAGTAAAACCACCTCAAGTTTTCCTTGCCAAGTAGCCTTGTTCCAAGGAAGAGGTTATTTCGCTGGCCTCAGAGTGACAATGCGTAACAAAGCAACGGTTTTACTAACACTAACCCTATTCCGAACACCAACCCTAACCCTATACTAAAAGGTTTTGACGAAATGTCATTCTGAGGTCAGCGAACTAACCTTTTCCTTGTTATCAAATGCCAGCTTTCAGACAAGGAAAATTTGTTCGTTCGTGTGTACAAGATATTATTAATACTTCTATGGTTTTGGCAAACAGAAGCTGGCCTTGAAGTGAGATGTAATTTTAAAATAACATTCTGTGCAAACGAGAAACAAAACTTGTTGGAAAGCTTGTCAAGGAAAGTTTGTCATGGAAAGTTTGTCAAGGAAACTTGCTCGGCTGGACGGGGCTTTTACATAGATATCTTATATACACTAGATAGCGCATCTCTTTTAATAGTAAAATTGAAGTCAAGAACACTCCAGCGGTTACCCCCATTTGAATAGATGGCGGCCATGTTGGAGTTTCCCACTCGCTAATAAACGCTTAAAAACAACAATAACTTTCATCATTTCAATAGTTTGAAAATGTATTTGGAATAGGTTTAACTTAATGTTTAAGTTCCCTGTTTAAGAAATAGAAAACATACGAATCTTCTCATTTCATGGGAATATCCTGAGTCTGCAATCACGGCTTCAATTTTTGAATTGCAGAATAATGGCTTTTAAGTCAGCTTTTGTGACGAAATAAACTGTTTATCTTTGCATTTTTAGACTAACGTCATGGAGAATGAGCGAATTAGTAAGTATACGTATAAATATTAAAGTTGAGTTTGTTGAACCTGATAAAATCTGTTATACCTGAATGGATGATTCCATGCAGCTATAGACTAAATTTTGATCAAGGCAAGAAGAACGAAATCCAACACCACAGCTAGAAAGAGCGTCTTAGAATGAGTAAAACTGCAAAGTATTGGTTGCTAAATGTTGTAAAATGAAGAAAATGTAGCCCTCGTGAAGTTCGCAAATTTTGTATATAATTTGTATTACGCGCGTTAAAAATAACCACTTTCAGCTTAAAAATGGTTATTTTTCCCGCTATTAATGCAAATATATACAAAATTTGCGAACTTTACAGGGCTGTATTTTCCTCATTTTGCACCAATTCGCAACCAAACTTTGCAATTTTACTCATTTTAAGATGCTCTTTCCAGCTATGGTAATGGTTTCCGTCTTGTGACTCTTGTCTAGATCACAATTTCGTCTATAGCTGGATTATCCATTACTTCGGATTCCACTGCATGAACTCTGAGATTTTGCCTTGGCTAAAACTTATATGCCAATAGATCTCACTGATCTTCGGCCAGTTAAATAACATAAACAAATGATTTAAAGTTTGTTCGTTCACTGCAACCAGGTATATCAATCATGTTTCGCTCGCTACTCTGGTTTAAATAAATGATTACAAAGCGCAGTCGAATTGTAATCAAGACCCAACGTTTCGACACTCCAGTCTAGTGTCTTCATCAGGGGTGATCTAAAGATGCAATCGTGGCTTCTTAAATACCCAAGGGATGACGTCACCTGCCAGTGAGATGCATGTATTCCTCTGGTAAATAGGCACTGTCATCCCTATTCAAAGCATGATGACTCATACTTCTATGGTCAAAGACTTTGCCTAGAAGCGTGGCATATAAATATGAGTAATCATGCTTTGAATAGGGATGACGGTGCCTATTTGCCAGAGGAATATATGCATCTCATTGGCAGGTGACGTCATCCCTTTTGTATTTAAGAAGCCACGATTATAATTTTAGATCACCCCTGATGAAGACACTAGACTGGAGTGTCGAAACGTTGGGTCTTGATTACAATTCGACTGGGCTTTGTAATAATTTATTTAAACCAGAGTAGCGAGCGAAACATGATAAACAAATGAGTCATGAAAGAGTTATGTCACTTATGGTATGATATGGTAGTACATAGATATTTTATGCCCCGCGGTCTTGAACTGCTTCATCTCTGTATTTTACTCGATACAAAATTTTGAAATAACTGTAAGAAACGAACTTACGAGTTTTTTCTAACTCATAGCTGATGAAAAGACGCGTCAAATAATCGGTTACAGACATAATTTGGAGGAGACAATGTCGTCGACGTTGCCTCGTTCCAGTTCACAAGGCAAGAAGAAATTGGCTCCTGATTCACTGAGTCTGGTCAATGAACCTAGCATCTTGTCTCAGGGACCTCTCAGCAGGAATAACCCACTATCAAGCTCTTTACAAGATCTAAGTCAGACAGGTAAGTAACATGGGAGTGTTGGGAAATGTCCAGCATCACGGCTGCCAGGAAATGTTTGACAGAATATCTTTGTCATCTTATATACTGCTAACGAGAAAGTCACCATCAAATAACAGTTCTCTTGTCCTACCTAGACGGTCGTTTTTATGATGACAATATTCAGAAGAGTACCAGTATGGCGTCATTTGAATTCACTGGGAGTGTAAGTACTCAAAATGTTGCCGCCTTTTATCAGGAAATTTAATTTCTAAGCGGCATCTTACGATCGAAGAGACCTTTCCCTCGTTATCTCAGAGCCATTGTGCATCGGCCTGTACCTGGGCCCTTCACTCTGCTTGCTTTGGCATGTTTGGCCGATTTTGGTCTAGCATTTGGTAAATATGACGTCACATGCGAAATGAGAGCAAAGTCACAGAATACTACACAGAAGTCCATCTCCATTGTTTTTAGCGTAAGCTCTGTTTGTCATGATTCGTCACTCAGCAAGTACCGTAAACAGAAGCAGTCCCCCTCCTGGAAATACTAAAAATGGCGTATGTCCAGGGGGGGGGGGTGACTGCTTCTGTTTACGGTACTTGCTGAGTGACGAATCATGATGAATAGAGCTTACGCTAAAAACAATGGAGATGGACTTCTGTGGCAACGTATAGTATTCTGTGGCAACGTGCACCTTGCTTTCATTTCGCACATGACGTCATACTTACCAAACGCTAGCCCAAACTTTATCAAACATGCCAAAGACAGCCGATAAGGGGCCAACCTAGGTCTTGGCTGGATAACAACGAGTACTATCCATGGACTTGATCAGTTAGTAGTTTTAAGACGATGTAAATATTACAATGCATAACTAACCATAGACTATAAAACGGCATCCAATGCGCAAATGACCGACGGATTTTACTTTAATAAATACCAAAATATGCAATGCGAAGATTAAACGATATAATTTTATACCAACCTGCAGTACACGCATGTAATAAACTTGTGTGTTTGCAATGTGAATTTACATATTGATAACAATGGAGAATATATATTTAATTAAGATATAAAAAGTAATTTTTAGGATAAATATTCGAAATAACGTTTGTCAGTAACCTTGTAAATTTTTATGCTGTCTTTTTAAATAAAGTAGTATATATTTTTCTAAATTTGGAACTTTGGATGTGGAATTTGCAAAAGAACCGAACTAAAGTACTGAATTACTGAACATAAACTTGTAATTTGCAGTGTTTGACAAACGTATTCCTTAAAAGCTTTAATAAATATTTAGTCAAATTTGTTTGTCATATTAGTAAAACACAGCAAATGACGAGTTTATGTTCATTATTTTGCTACTGTAGGGCCTTTTCATATGGGGAAAAGTTATCCCGCGGTTAGCGAGAAAACATTTCGACTAGCCAAATAATTTTGTTCTGTTCATATGGAGAAACGTTATCCCGCTTACCGGGTAAAGTTTCCCGCTTGTGACGTAGCACTGGTGTGACGCGCAAGGCGGGAAAAGTTAAAAAAACTTTAAATACATTTTAAAACCAGAAAAGTTGCTGACACGAAAGAAAGTTTTCGTTGTTGGCTATGTTGTGTTCATATGGGAAAAACATCCCGGTCACCGAGATATCGCCTGTCAACAAGCGAGATCTCTGTACACGGGAAAACTTTTCGTCTCATATGAACGCAGTGTAACTTTTCGTATTATTTTCATAACAAGGCGAGATCTCGCCTGTAAACTTGTCGAAATGTTTTCTTGCTAACCGGGATAACTTTTCCCCATATGAACAGGTCCTTAGTTCAGTACTTCGATATCAAAGGAACTAGAAAGAGCATTGGACTGGTATTCCTAAGGTCGCGGTCAGGCTAACCCACCGTGGTTAGGCTAACTTTTCAGCCTGCCCGGTGTGGATATACACTCAGAGTAACATCACAAACATTCACAACAAACTTTAAAGCAATAATAATGTAATTAAGGCCCCAGTTACACCATACCAGATTCGCATCGAGCGAGTCAACTAAGACGCTTTTTGGCCTCTTACAACTTTTATATTTGAAGTTTTTGACTAATTCTGTTATATTATCATAATTTTGAGCGCTAAACTCCCCTTGAAGCCGTACAATTTGATGTCGCTCCGATGCGAATCAGATATCGTATAACGAATCAGATATCGTATAAAATTCCAGGACTGGGAAGTCCTTGAAAATCAGTAGAGTTCTTGAACGTCCTGGAATTAATTTCCTTAACCTCCAGCTGTGCCAACATTAGTGATTTTGTATGTTTGCGATGTTACTCTGAGTGCATATCCACACCGGGCGAGCTTGAAAAATATGCCCGGTCACGGTGGGATTTTGATTAAAATTGATTATTTTCTGGGCAAATCCGTGCCATTTTCAAGGATTTTTCCCAGTTCTAGGTCCTTGAATTTACTGAAAAAGGGCCTTGAAAGTCCTGGAAAAGTCTTTGAATTTCACCTTCACCAATGGGTGGACACCCTGTAAATGGGGCCTACGACTACGTTTCGCCGTAATTGGGTAACTGAGTCGTATTCCCTGGCCTTACCATTTGTATTTTGGTAGTTGTCGAATTTCATTAAAGTGCTATATCACTTGTGGGACCTTTATGGATTTGAAAAGAGAATAAAAATTTAGTTAATAAGTTCAAAAGATTTTTTTGATTTGGTGCAATAGTTTTGAGGATATAGGCCTTTAAACAACGGACTGTTCATGAGTCCCAGCCTACTGGGGTCTAAACACGGCTATTGAATTTGGCCTTTTTCCAAACTGTCCATTGTGCATAGGAGCCTGGGATTCAGGAACTGTAGGTAGTTTAGAGGTCTGTATCTTCGAAATTATTGCACTAAATCAAAAAAATCTTTTGAACTTATCAACTAACTTTTTACGCTCTTTTCAAATCCATAAAGGTCCCATGCACAAGTGATATAGGCACTTTAAATCAATCAGTTATATGCAGACCAGCGGCTAATAACTAATGCTGTTACTGACTATCTGTGATACATGCCTCTAGAGTAATTTACTAACCCATATAATATAGTTGATGTCTGTTTGAGGTACTGTAGAATATCTTTAGAAGATTTCAGGCTGCCATGGGACTAGAACCTGCGACCTAGGGAGACGTGGTTACACAGACCGGCATCTATTGCTTTCTGGAGACATAGACAGCGTTTAGATGTAAGTCTCTCGTGTCGTACAGTTTTGTATAATAAATAACTGCACTTTGGCACAATCACTAGGAAAACAAATTATTCAAGATTGCACTTTTAAGTAATATATCTTGAGCAGCTTATCTGCATCAGATTTACCCAAAAGACGAACGCATGTAAGCAATCAAGTTTACCGTTTACCAATAATTTTGACGATGTCGTTCGTTTTAGCCGAGAAAATCAAAGCTAAAGTTTATGTAAAATCAGGACAAGATCTTCATTCGATTTGCATTATTAAACATTTTGAATTTTCTTCATCAATCTTTTCGAATTTTTTCATTACAAATTGACATTCTTCTCATTTCCTACTTGAGCTTCGTGTGCTCAAGTGGAATATATAAACTTTGTGGAAAAACATCAAGATTATTTGGCAAAATTTCAATTCTTAAGCCTAGATCTTCCATCAATAGTAATGCATTCCACTCGTTTTCCAGAGGTTGCAGGTTCAAGCCCCTGGCTTTCTAGCTCGAGGCACAATTAACGGCTGTTCATTTGAGCCCGGCTAGCCGGAATGAATCGTGTCACGAATTTCCAGGTCAACCGAGCCAGTCCGGCTCCATCAATATGAACAGCCCTTAGTGAAGATTTAGAGGAGAATCTTAAGAAGGAATAATCATATCATACTTCCTTATCTGTCATTTGAGACATGTTGAACACGTAATGTGCGGTCAAATTTTCAATTGTTTTTACGCACTTTTGAGAGGAACATCTGAATTCAGGATCCGAGGGACATTAAACACCCTCCCCAAGTCTGGAAACGCATCATAAAGTGAAGGCAAGATGATGGAATTGGCGTCCAATAACTATGAAGATCGTAAACAGTTGTAATACAATTTTTCCTATTGCTATTCTCTTTAGAAGTAAAAATACGAAATTTCGAAATACTCCTTGCACTGAAACTGACGTCCAATGGCGCCATCTTCACTTCACTTTTTGAGCTCAAGTTCTCGCTCTAGATAAATACGGAGCTCACTAGGCCTGGTCACGTTAATTCAACCCAGCGTGGAACTAAACATAAGCTATAAAGCGTTTAAATTATTTGTTTTGTTTCTTCACAGAGATCAACGTCCGGCATTGGTTCCGACTTTTCATCTTCGAACGGCTCGATGCAAAATTTCACAAGAAGATTCGGACTGTTCAGCTCAAAGCGAGTTCATAAGAATCCGAGCGAGAGGAAGCTCACCAAATCTGCCGGGAGTTTGGAAGATATAAAATCTATGCGCCGTAAGACCAGCTCAACTTCTGACCAGCGGAAATCAGAATTTTTTGTGACGTCACCGATTGCCACGTGACCAACATGCGACTTGATACTGGCGGGAAGTAAAGATCACGTGACTTTGATCGTGAGTACACGTTGTGTGTTCATGCGTTGTGTGATGTCACTTGAAGCTTGTCGAAAATTCTACCTCGTCCCCAGGGCGTTATGTTTGGCGCGCGGTTGGAGAGAGCAGCCGCGCGCTTTTCAGAAAGCTCTGGGAACGAGTTTTGCGAAAATCGTAGTCATTTGTATACAGTAAAATATCAGATATTTAGGGAAACTTGTATATACAAGATATTAGATCAATCACTTCATAAGAGAAACATTGTTACCAAGACAAAATCTGGCAGCCCTTCCGAGAATCATTTAGGTGCCCAAAATATAAAGATGTTTACTGGCATATATAGGGGAAATATTTGGTTGAAGCTGACCAAAGTAGCGTTATATCACTGGGAAAAGTTTTGAATGTTTTGATCAAAGCCTGGTAGTGCCAGTGGGGAAATTCGTCGATTAATATGAAATACGAGAGGTCACATCAAAAACTGGGTCGAATTATCATTTTCGGATTCGAAATTACCAAAATTGGTAAAAAAAAATCATTTACATGTAAATAAGAAATTCTACTAATTTGATTAATTTCATATCATATGCTTACGTAATTTATCTAGGAAATAATTTATTAGAAGTTCTTTTCAAATTTGTTGTGGTTTATTATAAAATAAGAAATCATTTCAAATGTTGATTTATTTATCTTCGTATTTGCCTTCTGTACATGGCCATTCACTATCAATGCTATCGTTATGGAGGTGTTTCTATTCATTTTGTGCTTGTTTTGAGATCTACACCCAAATTCCAGTAATTACCTACAAAATATGAACACGTTTTGAGTCGATTTTTAGAAAGATGATTTCTATAGTTCGTCTTCATTCCCATTCGATCAAAGAGTTCGCAAACGCCGCTCTACCAAGACGATTTGGTCCGCATACTGTGATTGCCTCGAAAGTTAAAGTGCGCCTAACCTCAATTGACCATTTGCGTAATAGACTAAATTTTGAACTAAACAAGTCTAGACAAAAATTTCATCACAGCTTGAAGGAGCATCACAAAATTAGTAATATTCCAAAGTTTCGTTGCAAAATGTTGTAAGATGCGGAAAGTATAGTCTTGCGAAATTTGCAATTTTCAGTCATTTTAGATTACAAACGGGAAATTGACAGCCCCAAACCCTTCGAGGCTGTCAATTTCCGGTTTGTAATCTAAAATGACTGAAAATTGCAAATTTCGCAAGGCTATATTTTCCGCATTTTACAACATTTTGCAACGAAACTTTGGAATATTACTAATTTTGTGATGCTCTTTCAAGCTGTAATGAAATTTTTGTTGAGATCAAAATTAAGTCTATTACGCAAATGGCCAATTCTTTTTATCATTTCATTCTTAAGAACTTCTGAAATGATGTAATAACTTATTTTGAAGATTTTCTTTTGCTCACTTTCTTTCTGAGATATTTCAGTTTGTTTGGTATGCACGACACAAATGTATGATGCATGATTTAAAGTAAAAGCTTGTATATCGTATATTCACTATCGAGTTTAATTAATTAAAATGAAGTTTGGAGTTGTGGGAGGATTACATATACCTATGTAAAACACCATTTAGCCTTTTTATTTCATGATATTTAACTGTACCTTACATTCTTTGATCAGTCATTATTCATAATGTGACGTAAATTCCGGACATTTGCATATCAATAAAACTGAAAAAACTCCGAGACAAAGTGTGCAAGCGAAAATCTTCAAAATAAGTTACAATATCATTTCAAAGGTTCTTAGGAATGAGATGTGAAAATAATTGAGGTTATTAGGTGCACTTTAATATTGTAATTTATAGATTCCTAAACGCATTATCTAGCGGAGGAGGGAGGGGCAGAGTTGTAGACTAGAGGAATGTGATTAGCCTGTTCGCAGGCTAGGAATGTGATCTGAACTTGGCCTTGCAAGAAATGACTTGTTACCACAACGCAAGTCAAATGTAAAGAAATGATGGGTGACTGGACTTGAAAAATAAGAGTTGTAAAAGTAAGGTGAATTCTACTTTATCATTGGTCTCTTTCGCTAAGGAGTCGCGTGAGAGCGCGCGCGATCCACGAGGTTCATTCTTCAAAGACACTAAGTGATCATATCTAATCATGGGATGGGAAGCTAGAACTAATGCCTAACTATGGGTGGGCACCTGACTCCTTAGCTCCAGACCAATGACTTCGTAGAATCTCCATCAAACTGAAATTCACCTTACGGGTAAGTCTCGTTTAATTTTTCAATTAAACAAATGAAGGTCTTCAACTTTGTCTTTCAAGTTTGAAAAGCACAGATGGAGGTGACCGTGTAGCAATGTCTGTCTACCTTTATTTTACAAAAATATATTTACAAAAACAACACCTATTCTAAAGTTTACAAAATCATTTATCCGCAATGTCTTAAGTCATTTTCCAATGAGTAAATTTTAGCTTTGAGATGATGAAGTTCACCGACCAAATATTTTGATCTTGCAGCGGTAGCATGCACATTACGTAATACTTCTTGATCAACGTCGCCGTCTATTGGAACATCGACAGTCACCTAAGAAATTAGAAAAATATATGAGAATGCTGGCACAATGGTTGCATGACATCTGTGACTGGAGTTACTACCACTAACCACAAGATATGGTTATTGGTAATGTTTGGGTCATTCTAAGAAGAAATGTAATATATCTTTATAGTAAAATAGCTCATCTTGATCAACTTTTTCACTGTCATAGTTGCCAGATATGTCATGAGATGAATTTTAAATTAGTTTTCCTTTGTTGTTTTTTTCTGATAAAATTCACCTAATGATGACATATCTGCAAACTTTGACAGTGAAAAACGATTGTTTCCAGTTACGAAACACCGCTTAGAGAGTTGGAGAAGATCGATTGTGTTGCTAACTCCGTCACCCGCGCTCACTCTTACCCAGTAGCAACAATACCTTACCTTAAACAAATGTTTCTCCACATTCTTCAGTTTATTTCTCAACATCTTGATATCATTCTTAAAACCCTCAACCTCCAATGCTCGCCTCTTTTCCAAGGCAGCGTATCTTTGATTCATTAACGCTAATCTCTTGCTAACTTTATCATTTCTCTCTTTAAATAATTCCAGTCCTACATCGGTTTCTTCCTTGATTCGTCCTAACTCGTCTTCCAGTCCTATACATTGTTCCCGGTACATGTCTGCGAGTTTTTGTGCTTGCTCCACTTGCTCTTTCAGTGACTGGATGGTCTGCAGTTGTGCGACCTGAAGCATGAAATTATAAATGTATTAATATTACACTTACGCCTGTATTCTGAAAGCACACTCAAAGAGTGCAAGTTCAATCTGAGCTGCCCTTGAGTGTGAGTACTGTTTTTGAACAGCTGGAGAGTGAGCAGTCACATAGTAAGGTACGAGACTAACCCACCAGCTATTCAAAAACAGCACTGACGATCAAGGGAAGCTCAAATTGAACCTCCACTCTTTGAGTGTGAGTGAGCTTTTAGAATACAGGCGTTAGTAGTGGTTAGGGACACTAGGGTAGAGG